>JANSVA010073641.1:0-11784 GCA_025504915.1 Erythroxylum reticulatum | reverse complement strand
TACAAAGTATTAAATGCTAAATATAGTTTAAAATAAACATGTGACAATGCATTGTATTCCACACTTAAAAAAACATCGATTCTCTACATTAACAAGAGGTATTACATGAAGACAATAAAATCATGTGTCAGTTGTAAAAGTAGGAATACACGTGAAGACAAGAGAATAAAGCATCTGTTGCATGAAAGGCATGTAAATTTATTTAATGTTTCAATAATATCTTATGTAGAAATGCATTTAATGCATGAAAGACACGTATCTCATAAAGGCACGTAAATGTCACCTAGCATTTTTTATTTTAAAGATGAATCCAATGCTTTTCATTCAATAAACCGAAAAGACAATGAAACACTCCCCATTTTTGTTCACTTGTATTACGGTATGGTGTTGGAATCAATAAAGCTGAGACAAATTACAGTTCCTAAAGAAACCTACAGCCTCCAAGACCCATTTCGGTTTAATTAGCATAATTTTCTACAATACTGTTACGTTTATAAGTTATGCAGTAAGCAGAAAGAAGTTAGGCGATGTCAAAATAGTGGATCCTCCTCCACTGTTACGTTTCAAGGTTTTTTCTTTATAATATAGCTAGTAAGCTTTTGTTTAGGTTTATTCTCTAGCAAGAGACTTTCTTAAACATGGGTCTCATGCTTCTTAAGAAGATGATGATTCTCTTCCTTCTAGTCTCTGCATCATTTTTGTCAACTTCTGCAGGTGGGTTTACATTTACTATTCTTTTTCTGTAGTTTTAATTGGTGCATTATCAAAATCTTTCACCAGAGAAGCCATAGAAGGTAGCTTTAAACAGGTTTAGATGTACCCCGATAGAACTATACCAAGTTCAGACTATCATTAGAAGTTACAGATACTCCCTTGATCACATAACTTTCCTAAGCAGCTATCTAATTTGTTCAAGCTAACAAGTATAAATTCCCTGGTCTTTCTTAAAACTTTCACTTTTCTTGCGTAAATACGAAGAAGAGAAGGTGATGGACGTGTGTATGTTTCAATGTAAATAATGGTAATATTTGTCGAGTAATAAGTTAGAAAAACCTACATCCTACAGCCTCTAAGACCCATTTCGATTTAACTAGCGTAATTCTCTACACTATTGTTACGTTTATAAGTTATGCAGTAAGCATAAAGAAGTTAGGCAATGTCAAAACAGTGGACCCTCCTCTACTGTTACGTTTCAAGGTTTTTTCTTTAGAATATAGATAGCAAGCTTTTGTTTAGGTTTATTCTCCAGCAAGAGACTTGCTTAAACATGGGTCTCATGCTTCTCTTCCTTCTGGTCTCTGCATCATTTCTGTCAACTTCTGCAGGTGAGTTTACATTTACTATTCTTTTTCTGTGGTTTTAATTGGTGTATTATTAGAAATCTTTCACGAGAGAAGCCATGGAAGGTAGCTTTAAACAGGTTTAGATGTACCCAGATAGAACTATACCAAGTTCAGACTATTATTAGAAGTTACAGATACTCCCTTGATCACATAACTTTCCTAAGTAGCTATCTGATTTGTTCAAGCTTACAAGTATAAATTCCCTACTTTTTCTTAAAACTTTCACTTTTCTTGCGTAAATACGAAGAAGAGAAGGTGATGGACGTGTGTATGTTTCAATGGAAATAATAGTAATATTTATCGACCAACGGGTTAGAAAACACAAATAACCAGAAACAAAAACAAACCTGGAAATTGCGTGATGTGATGAGCTGCAAAAGATAGCAGAAGACGCAGGGATTGAGAAGACGATGAAGATGATACTTTTGTTGATTTCTATATACAGAGACCTTTTAACAACGGAAGAGGATGAAGACGTAGAAGATTATACAGTCGGCGACACAGGGAAACTAGTTATGTGAAATATGAAAACCTGTTTTAAAAATACACGAAAACTTGTTTTAAAACATACAAAAATGTGATTTTTTGGTTTTTGCAAAGTCATTGTGGTTTTCTTGTTTTTGAAAACAAAAAATGGCAATATCCTCGACCAATCAAGTTTTAACAGACTATTTCTTTTTTTTAAATGACAATGAAAAGCTAAAGAAAAAAACGAAACCAAACATCCCCTAAACAATTACCGCCGGAGACTCTGATATTACTAATGGAATTCAACTGTGATGGACGTAGTGGAAAATCAAAAAAAATTATAGATTTCAATCGAATCTTGATAATTGTATAGCTTGAATAAAAACACGAATTGTAAAATATAAATCATACCTAATTCGCGTTTCCTGTTGAAATCTTTTAGTAAGTCCTTTACTATGTCAGCCACAAGTTGTTCAATCGTCTAGCTTCTAATGGTATCCACCAAAGCAAATTCTTAACTTTTGAGAGGAAGAACAAAAAGTGCTAGCTTCTTTGTTTATTCTTCCTATTAATAGAAAAATCATTAGAAATTTTTAACTTTATTAAAATTAAATTCTTTTGTTATAATTAAAATTAAATTCTTTTGTTATAATTAAAATCAAATTCTAATTCTAATTAATTTAATTTTAATAAAATCAAAGATCTCATATTTGATCCCTAAATTTTCTCAAACTTCATAATTAAGTTCAACTTAATTAAATAGATTTTCTTTCACAAATTGCTCTTTGACTTGTGACCCATTAGGTTCCTAATATATTGACAATGATTATAAATTATAATTATAATTTAAAATTAGAATAAGATAAATTAAAACTCATTTTAATTTATCTTTAATTCTCTAATTAAACAATTTATAATCATAAATCAAGTCTTTAATTTTCTAATTAAACAATTTATAATTATAAATCAAGATTGACGTCTGGCAATATGTTATGACCACCCAAATATCAGAAATGTTAAAGTAGTTTCACTTAACCTATCCATGCATGGTTATGATGTATAATTTAATCATTTCATTATCCAATATTCCAATTGGATAGAGTATAGATCTAATGTGTACTATTTTAGTCCAATCACATTCGTTCTTGCTAATTAGTAATTAATTTATAATTGACATTTGAAAAGGCATTTGAAATTTAAAAATGCCTTTTCAAATGTCAATTTACTCTAACAAGAGAATTTCATAAATCACTTTTAATTAAGAACAATAGAATATTCTCTTTAATTACTTTAAAGTGACGAATCTTATATTGACTTACTTAACTATATCTGTATAGTTCATACTACATGCAAGTACTATCGAGTGAATTATCTTAGGACAGTTCATAAGTAGCATCAAAACACAGTAATTCTCACATGAGATATCTTGGTAATCTCAAGTCTATGGATTAATTATACAACTATCATTATGAGAAAATACACATACATATAAGTAATGTTTCATTTGAGATTTTCATAGTCAAGTCAGTTTAGTGACTTATTATCTAATAATCACCCACACCTTAGTTTAAATATCTTCATATTTTATTTTATGAGATAAATTACTCTCTTCATAAAAAAGAAACATATTGTGTTTCAGTTTTACCGTTTCAACAATATTTCATTTTGATGAAACTGCAACTAGAAACATTTAGGAATAATGCGTAAATGTAAATTGAATATAATAATTATAATCTCATCATCATTTCAATTAGACGGTGATTATTTTAGGGATTTTATCTTCAGTATTAAAATATCAAATATAATTAATTAAATACAAAAGATAAAGAACTTTCATTAATTAATAATAATGTCATACATCAAATTGCATCTAAATGATTGGTTGCATAGGCATAAACTAACAGAACCTTTGTCGCAAAGCTTAACATTAACATTCGTAGGAGGAGATATTAATTTTGACTTGATCATCATAAAGCTTTTTTTAAGAAAGTAAAGGAAATCTCATTAATAGTAAAGAAATTACAGGAAAATAAACATATAAACCAAAAAACTATAGAAAGAAAAGTTCAGGTAACTTAAGCTAAAGTAATACAATAGCAGTCCTCTTCCTATGTAAGCTAAAAGTGGAGAGATCTAAGTTTGCAAGTCAAAATAAAAAGTCAAGACTGAGCATCTCAAAGGAAGAAATGCTTGAATATACTTGAATCAAATAGCTTAGTTATAACAAGAAAGAATTATCATTTCACACATAAGGATGTTGTTAGAGTAAAATTCATATTGGACTAAACTTCATTGATAAGAGTATGATGTCTTATTTAATAAATTGTTATTAATATGTTGTCTTCTCTGACTAATTGTCTTAGTAGTTATCTAATCAACTTACACAAAATTGATGAGTTTTAGAGCATCTGCCTGTTCGTTTCCTTCTAAAAGGACAATGTTACCATAAGTTATTACCATCTTGAAGACCTTTTGATCACCTTTATGAAGGAAATAAACTTAAGCAATCCAATTGACAAATTAGATTAGCAGTTATCTCTAATATTTAATTTGAATAAGGATATCATCTGGTTTCAAAAGAAATTAGAGTAATTACAATTTGTCACAAGCTCCCTCGTACATATGACATAAGATTATTTTGAATGGTAGCTCTCTTTAGCCTATCCAAAGTTCTAAGTCTATTCTTAATTGCTTGTAAAAGTATAAAGAAGCTTTAGGAGAGTTCCACCTAAACCAAACTAGATGCTACCATAGTGTTTTTGGATTTTATAACTTTTAGAGGTTAAGACCAAAAGAGTTTGCAAATTTTTGGAATTGTAACCTAGCCAAAAAAATCTTCTACAATAAGTCTATAACTACAAGCATGAGGCATTATTAAGTTGAATCCTTTAAGTTTGCAACTTTATTGCCAATGATCTATTATAACCTACTTTGGCTTTTAGGGGAACTAATAGCTTAGGTTACTCTACCCTTGTATATTGCACAAAGGATCAAGCTAGTTCCAATTCTCATATTTGAAATGCTTGCTCCTTTTATGCCTAACTATGATGTTCATGTAATGGTGCATAAAGTCTTTGAGTTTTAGAGGTTAGTTGCAAGTCTAAGAATGATTGGTGCTTGAGTTAATAGCCTAGAAACTCTAATCTTTAATTATATAACTATTGATCTATATGACCTAAATGGACTCTTTATACCCAAAAAGCTTCCAAAAACATTTTTCACGAACATTTTTATTGTGATTTTGACTGAATGTATGTTAAGAGCTCCTTCCTCTTTGGAGGAGCTAATCTCAACTTTAGCTCCCTGTGCATTATCAGACTTTCATGACTATAAGAAGTTCATGAAGAGTCTTTCCACTTCTTTGAGGACCTTTTGAGTCATATAAAGGTGGCATAACTAGTGAATATGGATATTAATGAAAACGGATTTGATAAGTAATAATCTTCTAATATAAGAGGGATTTAATAAGTAATAATCTTCTAATATAAGAGAGAAATTTGTTATTCCAATGATGAACTTTGGTAGTAATTGAATCTAAGAGAGGTTTGCAATCTATATAGCTTCTTCTTATTAGAAAATGTTGTCCATATACTTAAAAAGGAGCAACTGGTGTTTGATCCCTTAGATGTCTTTAAAGGTGTTAGAGTCTTTAATATTAGAAGAAATATATAAGCTACTTGTAACTCTGTTAATTGATAAATTTAGCAACAATTAAAGGAGTTCAAGCATTGCTTTAAGGTCCTCGCTAAATTAGGTTCAGTTCGATAGAGGAACAAAAGATAGATTAAATAGCTTTGTTGTCTTAAATTTGTGATAGAACTTAAAGTTGACTCCTTTAACAACTTAGTCAAGACCTTTATGCAAATGGTAAAAATATAAGTGAAAGAGGGCCACCTTATCTTAAAACCTTTGCTCCATTGAAGTTGAGGGAAGGTTCACCATTCAGTAAGATGATATAGGAGCCAGTGGTGAAGCATTACTCTAACCGAAGAATGAATTTAACAAGTATACTAAAATCTTTAAAAGAGTCAAGCAAAAAACACCAATTAATAGAGTCAAAAGCCTTTGAAAAATAAACTTTTAATACATAAAATTTTAAAGGTTTTTGTTAAGATAGCTTGGATTTGAATGAACTAGTGTTTTGAATGTTAAATTAAACTCTCTAAGAATTCTCTTAGAAGCAATGAATTACAACACCATATTGCAACTTAATTGTCAAGTTCTATACTTTTTTAAAGAAACATACATTAAGCCCATTAGAACAAGGTTTTAGCAAGGTTAAGGCTAAAGAGAGCCATCTTTATGTCCCTTACCTATGTTGGTTTCATCATTATTTCTTTTTGTTGTAAAGATAAAGAGTCATAAATGAAGTAATTGATTATCTGCTCATGTAAACAATCCTTTTTTACAAAACTTAATAAAATTTTAAAGTGATTGAACACCAATATTTTAAGATTTTTGTGTCCCTATATGATATCTCTTCTGCTATCTACTAAAGAGAAAATTTTTATTCATATTATTGTTGTATAAAATAGCATTGTAGAAGAATTTTAAGTTTTTCTCCCTCCCTAAGCGAGGTATATTTTGCCTTTGTTTTATTAGAGAGTGGTGATTCTCTAAAGATTCAGCATATGAGTTTAGAGCAATCCATTTTGTTTCCTTAAAAAAGGTATCCTTTTGTTATCATCTAAATCTTTTTGAGATTTATGTAATTCCTCCCTTACTTTATTGATGGAGAAATTTGTGTTCCTAATTTTCTTATGGAGAAGTTTGTTTTAGTTCTTTTTTAAGCGCTTGCAATTTATAGATTTATTTGAAGCAGTAGAATCCCTTTACATCCATCTTCAATAGTTTGGTGATTGCCTCTTCTAGCTGTCAACTTTAGTTAGGAAATTGTTGAACTTAAAAGGGAAGTTCATCTTAGATGACCTAAGTTCTGGAGTAATTACATCAAAATTAGTTTTGAATAATGATAAATTGAGATTTTTCCTAAATAGTTAATCCCTTTATTGTTTATTGCTTGAGGTATGACAAAGAAACCTCATACCTCAAATTAAATAGCAACTTGTCTTTAAACACTTTAAGAAATTTTTATTCCTTAACTTGTCATTTAATCTCTCACCTTCAACTTCATGAGAAATAAGAATACTATTCAAGTCTCCAACTATAAGCTAAGGATCTTGAATATTTGAACTCATGGAGTCCACTTACTTCCACAAAGAAACCCTTTAGAATTCATAATTTGAAGCATATAAAAAAGTGATTTCCAAGGGACTAAGGACTTTATCAAAACTGACTAACAAATGTATGAACTTGTCTAATATATAATGATTAGAGATTTTAACAAGCTCGGTGTAGCACCCCACTTTTGTTCTCGTATAGTGGTGATCATGGTGATTAGAAATAGAGGCCAAAAACTTACTAAACTACCAATTATATGAATGTATATTACCTTTATTTTTGTTTCCAAAAAACTAATAATACTTGGTTTCTTTAAATTTAGGAAATCATATATTACTTGCTTCTTTTTAGGCAATTCATACTCCTTACATTCTAAGCAATAATCATTAATTGATATATAGGGCTAAGGACTCCTTTTTTATAGCTTTCTTGCTTGATTTTCTTCTTGTATTATTTAGCAACTTTTCACCAGATAAGCTTTGAGATTTTGCCTCTTTTGTCATCTTTTTATCCTCGTTTCTAGGGATGACCTCCCCTCTTGTTTACGATCCTTACTATAAGTTTACGTCTATTCATGATACATGTTCTTGTTAAATAGACTCTCTTGTTTTTGCTATTACTAGGACTTGCTCAAAGCTTTAAGTATTCATAAGATTAGGGTTTTGATAGTTATCTGTGAGGCTTCCTAATTGCATTGCATCATGTTGTCTTCTTCCTTTTTCTTAGAGATTAGCACCTTTTTTTTTTCATTTCCCAAAGACATTAGGGAGTTCTTAAAACTTACGAGTTTGTGATTTTCTCGAATAGTAAATATTTTCCTAATTGGCCTCCAAAATTTCTTAATTTATTTAATAGGTTTCCATTAATAGAAAAGTTTGATGATTATCTTCATTAGAATTCCTTCCTTATTGAGTCTCTTAATTTTAAGTGAATAAGGTAACTTCTTTGATGAATTTACTTCCAAGAAAATCATAGGAAAGCCTATCCTTTTTAGCCTTACAATTTGCTTATCTAACTATAGGGTCCTATAGAACTTGCTACGTAGCTAAGCCTTATTCTAGACTAGTATTTAAGGGATATGATGAAATTTTGATCTATGTGGGGATCAACTTCAGGTTATATTTATCTAGACTAAAGTTTGGCCTCCATTTTTGTAGCATTAAACGCTTCTCTATAACATTCCAAGGCCCCATTTATAATATCTTTTTTATTTAACTTTCATCTCTATAACATTCCAAGGCCCCATTTATAATATCTTTTTTATTTAACTTTCATTAGCAAATTTGAAAATAAAGAAGTCAGTTTCATTAATCAGAGTCTTTTCTAAAACCATCTTGCTCCAATGAACCTCAAACTAATGTTGAAATAGAAATATCATTCTTTTGTTAACAAAGTAACCTATTAAACTAAAGTTCCATCTTTTAACGATGGTTTAAAGAATCTTTAAAAGGGGTAAACCACCATGTCTCCATCATTTAAGCTCAAAGGGATGTATTTTAAAGTCTCAAAATAAGATTTGTCCCCAACAACATGGCTCTAAGTTTTTTTATAAGACTCTAGGGTAGGGACCTGAGTTAAAATGGAAACTTTGGTAGAAAGGGAAAACAAGGGATTTCATAAGTTTCTAAAGTCTAAACTTAGAGATGAAAAGTGGGAGAATAAGGAGTAGGGTTAGTAGAAAGACAGGAGGGAGTGTTTCAAGCTTAAGAGAGCTTCTAACTTGTAAGAGAGAGATATGATTTTCCTTTATAACCGTATCAGAAACTAGGGAAGGTGTGAGCCTGTCAAAGGCTAAAAGCTTACCGGAAAGGGTTGGTGGAGGGAGGTACAACTAGAAGGACTAGGATTCATAATTGTTCTCTTTTCTAAAAAGATATGAAGTTCTTAGCCTAAAGCCAGGCAGAAAAATCCACGACAGACTATTAGTATAAAAGGGTAAAATTAGAGGGAGTTATATGATAGACACAAGAGAAAAAGTTAGAGAAAAATAGGAGAAAATTTTGCATACGAAAAATTTACATATATAAGTTTATACTTTAAATATGAGTAATCATATTAAATCTTTACTATATTTTTATTAGCAAAAGAATATTGCTTCTTTTGTACACTCAACTTCAAATTTATGAAAATGGTTCATTTTTTGATGGTCCTTTATATAAAACTGTATTAAAATGTTGGCTCTCATTTGATGATTTTTTTTTCTTGATAATCTCCTATGATGAATTTATCATCTATATATAGAAAAATTATACTTAATTTCTTATTAGTCAATATATGTAACAATTTTGAATTAGGTATTCCACTATTTTTTTTATATTAAGTTCTTAGTACCATAATACCATACAATGCTTTTTTAAACTTGACTACATTATCAAAATAATCTTTGCTCTCAAATCCTTTCAACTACCCATATACATTTTTTGATTTAATTTTTATGTAAGAATGTGTTCTGACATCTAGTAATTAAAGCTTCTAAGATTTTCTGAGGGAAAGTGGTAGTACCATCAATAAAACCTTACACACCTCATGATCCACAAAAATGCCTCTTAAGTTTGTACACCCATTTGCAACATATAGGTTCTACATTATGTTACGTCCTCAATTTCAACCAATTTGATTAGATCCACGGTGGCTTATTTTTGAAGGACAAAGCTTTTATACTTTATTATACATAATTTTTGATACATTTTCTTATATTTAATCTTTTATAATTTGTCAAACTAACTTCTATTAATTATACAAACTAATGAGGCCAATAATCTTGAATTTTATCAAGTAAGATATTGCATAACTTATGTGTTAAACTTCCCAAGATTCAATAAAAATAATTAATGAACATAATTATCTCTCAATTTAGAAACTCTATTTAGAGATAATTTTACAAATTTATGCTCAAAACATGTTTTAGTTCTCACGTTTCCATTGCACACTCTATTTTTTGAAGAATACATAAAATCATGTAATACATACTAACTAAATAAAAAATCATAATAAAATACATATATCAATTTTTATGATTTTTTTGTATTATGTTTTAGCAAGTAGTGAAAGTTCTTAGAAATTATGAACCATTATTTTATGTTAACAAATAATCATGTTAATTTTAATAGTAAAATTTTTAAATATTTAATAAAAATACTTTTTTCGATGATTTTTTATGACAATTTTACTCAAAACTTGAAATATATATATATAATTTATATTTCAAGAATATTATGTACGTAAAAAGATGTTTTTATTTGAATTTATAAGTTTAATATGTATTAATAAACTAGCATAAAGTGTGGGTCTAATAACTAATTTATGATTACATTTTAATAACAAAGATGCGTAAATTAATTATTCTTTCAGATTATTGGAGTAGTAAGTATGGAATTTACGAGGATTGCCAAAATTAATTTTTTAATGAATTTTTATAGACGATAATAAAATGAAGTTGTTTTTTTTTTCTTGGTCCGAAAATGTATTATCAAATCGTACAATCTTATGATGGTTAAGAGACTTTGGGAGGAAACCAACATAGATTTCTAATTCAGATTGCATATTTATCGGCTGTATTTTATGTTCATTCACTTTCTTCAAACTAAGCGTCCATTAATTACTAATGCCACTAACCTAATTGGCCAATCCATTATTGTGCTGATTAAACTTACAAAATGTTTGAAGTATTCAAAGCTTGAAACTAGAAGGAAGTATACTTGGAACCATGTTGTCCATGGGATAGTACCAAGTTTGCTCATTCCAACCTGTCAAATTTCATAGTTGACTTTGGATAAGTAGAAAATTTTTATGTTATGTGCAAAAGATTACATCTCCAATTCATAAGTGACAACTCTTTACTTGGATTCTCATTCTATGCTTCTACTCTGATCTTTATCTGAATTCACCTGATCATCTTTTCCTCTCTCTTGCTCCTCATCTCGTGCAAATGGCGATTGAACATTTTAGCCATGATCATTCTTTTAAGATCTCTAAGTTTAATGAAAGCCATTACTGCCGTGCTTGCAGCCTACCTATGGGGAGTCCTGCCTAGACTTCGGTGAGTCCTGTCTCAGCATATTCATGTGTCAACCCTCCTTGGCTCCTTGCCACTATGATCTCCACAAGTCGTGCTTTGAATTGCCCAGACAAAAGGTATCCCTTCTTCATCCTCATCTTCTAACATTCTCTACTAAACCTCCCAATGGAAAAGGAACCATTCAAATGTGACCAATGTCGTGATATTTGTTACGGGTTCGCTTACAACTGCAGCGTTTGCCAATTCAACCTCGACATCAAATGTGCCACCTTAAATCAAAGTATGTCTATGATCCTAAAAGAAGGAAAGATCCAGACCAAGATCTTTGTTTCCGTGCACAACCACGCGTTGTCCCTTTTTAATTGCAAAGGGAATTTCACGTCAAGTGTGAGGCATGCCATTTGAACCTACCAGGTCCGGCCTATTGTTGTCTAAAATGCAAGTTTTTCGCTCATGAGTCGTGTACAAAGTATTACAATAAAATTCTAACACCCCTTCCATGAACACCCTCTTCGTCTTGCTTTTGGAACTTACAGCTATTACATCGACTGCCGTGTTTGTCTGAAGAGCAAAAACACTGGCTTCTATTAGTACTGTGTGCACGGAAAGGTTAGTCAAAACTACTTTGACATTCCTAAATATCTGGGTGGTTATGATGCGTTGCTAGACGCCAATCTTAATCTATGATTATAAATTGTTTAACTAGAGAATTAAAGATAAATTAAAAGGAGTTTTAATTTATCTAATTCTAATTATGAATTAGAATTATAATTT
>JANSVA010073613.1:0-11785 GCA_025504915.1 Erythroxylum reticulatum | reverse complement strand
TGATGAAACCCTAACTATCTTTCCTTCTTTTCTCTCCTCTCCACTGAAACTCTCTTCTCTTTCTTTCTTCTATTTTTTTTTCTCGCTCAATTCACATTTTCCCTTTCTTAAAAGAACAAGATAACATTTCTTCTTCCATTTATACCCTAAATGAGTGTGTAAAGTCCATTTTACCCTTCCTTATAAGCCTTATGTCATTTATGCTTAAGTTTCGTGCCAAAAATACCCTTGAACATTCTTATAACCTTAATATCTTAATTCTATTAACCCATGCAATAAATCCTACTAACTTTAACATAATTAAAAAAATAAATTCCAAACTAATTTATCATGTCCTCATAATTTATTTAAGTCATGTCTAACTCAATAAAATAATAAGAAAAATTTTAAGGGCCAACATTTATACAAGGCTTCACTGAGCCGACTCACTCCACTCTTGATACTATCTCTTGTTCTCACTATCTGTAAAAGTAAATCACACTCAGTAACACGACCAACTCGTGCTAATCTCAACAAAATATTTTATTAACATTGTTTAATGATAACGATACAAAATAAACAACTCAAGTGATTAAACAATAACTAACATAAACATATATTGTTGAGAAAAGAAAAATAACTTCCATAATAATTCAAACTTCTTTATCAAAAGATTGAAAAGTTGTTTATCAAGAATGTTGATGGAGTCTTTTAATATTGTCATTGAATCATCACATACAAAGCAATGAACAAATCACCAATAAGTATAAACGTTTCTTCACTGAAAAGTTGCAAACAACGGAACTACAAAATCCATGATGCCTACTGAAATTTTATACACACCACCACTACTATTGATGGCCACTAAAAGCACGCCTGATTAACATCCAATCAGCCTAACGATAAACACACCATCGACCATAAGTGACATCTTCAACAATCACGAAAACTTGTGAAGTTTTCGCACCCATAAACCACAACCAGTAGCAACAAATCAACACACCATAAAAACGATTAATAGACACCAAAGATTCACGCAAATCACAAGGTAAAACTAGTTGCCAAATTGCCCCTAATAGTCGTTCAACATAGAAGAAAAATGCAGCCACCAAAATCACACCAAATCAACAATTGCACAACCCACAAAAGTCATGTAACTCTTGACCAAAAATTCAGCACCACATGAGAATCATATCCCATAAAATAAGTTGCAAAATATTATCCAAGATAGCCTTAAGATCCCATCCACTAGGTCATACAAAAACTGCCTTTGATTCACACAAAAAAAGACAATACTTCATCCCCATCTTATGTAAATTATAGCCATAGTCCAGTTGCAATAAACCAACCAAATCTTAAAATAATATGCTACCTTTAATGTCCATTATTTCCAAAATAGGTTATCCATACCTTATCAAACTTATCTTGAAAGAGTTTGACATAAATCCAACTAAGTCTAATTGTCAAATAATGTCTAAAATTTAATAATAAGATATCATAACATATATTTTAAAAATCTCCCCCTTTTTGCCATTATTTGTCATATATTTGAAACTCCCCTTCAAGGATATAATTAAACATATAACATCGAATTCACAAACCATATGAGAACTCCTCCTTAATCAATCAACAAGATCCAAACATAATCAGTTATCCAAAGATACAAATATCAAAAATTAACATAACATAACTAACAAAGAAAAAATAGATGTTCCATCAGAGTTTTCTCCCCCTTAGGACAAAAGATGCCAAAAAGTACAATTAGGAAGCATCTAAGAACTGAAGAACTCGTTACTTCAGTTGACAATGAGCATCAATTTCTACTTGGAAAATACCTTCAACCTAATCAATTTCATTGAACAGAGCAATGTGAGGATTGATGGATGAAGAAGCCAATGCATCAGAAGGTTTAGAAAAAGTATAGGGCAAATCCACCACTCGAGCTTGCTTATTCACATTTAAGATTTGTGGCAAAATATTCATCAATATCACTAGCTTAAGAGCACTTGAATCTAACCGAGAAACACCATTTGCGTATAAAAATTGAGTGATTAAGCATGGAAAGTAGAACAAGGAATGAGGCTTACCACTAAGTGGCAACATTGCTTTAATGTTAGCTAACATCAATGCTTTTTCCATTTTCATCTTTGTTTAGCTTTGAAGATACACTTATAGGAGTTCTAGCATGTCTTGCATTCTCAAGTCCAAAATTCTTCACTAAATTCTTTACATATTTAGTTTGTGGTACAAAGATACTGTCCTTCACTTGTTTAATTTGCAAAGCCAAAAAAAAGTTCAATTCACCTACCATGCTCATCTCAAATTCATGTGTCATCAACTCCACTAATTCGTCCACCTTCTTTGGATGAGTGGAACCAAATACAATATCATCAATGTAAATTTGAGCAATCATCAAATTTGATTTGAATTTTTTAAAGAATAAAATTTTGTCAACACTACTTCGTTCGTAACCTTGCTTGATGAGATATTGAATGAGCCTTTCATACCAAGCTTTTGGAGCTTATTTGAGACTATAAAGAGCCTTCTTTAGCTTGAAAACATGATTAGCATGGACTGAATCAATAAATCCTTTTGGCTGTTTAACGTATACCTCTTCTTGTAAAAACCTATTCAAGAATGCACTTCTCACATCCATTTGATAGAGCTTGAAGCCTTTTACACATGTTATACCCAACAGTAGTCTAATCGACTCAAGTCTTGCCACTAGTGCAAAGGTTTCGTTAAAATTTAATCCTTCACTATGGGAATAACCTTGAGCTACTAACCTTGCTTTATTTTTTGTCACATTGATTTTTTCATTAGTTTTATCATGAAACACCCATTTGTTTTGATCACATTTATATCAAACGGTCTTGGCACCAATTCCCAAACATCATTGTGGGCAAATTGAGTCAATTCTTCTTGCATATCTACTTTCCAAAACTCATCTTGTAAGGCTTCTTTAAAAATTTTCGACTCAAATGAAGAGGTGTAACATAAAAGTCCCGCAAGTTCTTAATAATCTACTATTTTTCTTTCCTTTGTTTTTCTTTGCTCACTGATTTCTCCAATAAGTTCTCAACCGGATGACGTTTTCTGATTTGTGAAGGAGGATCCCTGTTTAGATCATTTCTCTGAAATTTTCATTATTCAAAGGAATTATTTTTGTAGCAAGAATCTTGGTAGTTTTATTATTCGAAGCAATTAATAGTTCCCCAGTTTGGATAGTTTCTTTACCAAGATTAACTAACTACAAATCTGGGTAGTTTTTAGTTCTTGTATTATTGTTTGTTTGATCTGGTTCACAAGGCTAGTTATGTAAATTCTCTTTTTCCACTTTACCATTTAATTGAGACACATTATTTATTGCAACATTTATGGATTCTAACACTTTCTTGGTTCTTTGGTTGAACATTCGATATGTTTTACTATGGATTAAGTATTTAAGAAAATTTCCTTCATCGCTCTTACTTTCAAATTTCCAAGTTGTTCATGATATCCAAGAATGTAGCACTTACTGCCAAATACATGAAAGTGACCTATATCTGGTTTATTTCCCTTTCAATGTTCATAACACATCTTGTGCAAGATACTTCTAAGATTAATTCTGTTACATATATAGCATGTCGTATTCATAGCTTCAGCCCAAAATTGCATTGATGTTTTTCAATTCTTCCTCTCTACAACTCCATTTTGTTACAGAGTTTTAGGCACTGAAAATTATTGTATAATGCCATATTTCTCATAAAAATTGTTAAAGCTTGCATTCTCAAATTTCGTTCTATGATCTGATTGGATTCTCAACAATGTCATATGTTTCATATTCGTGACCTGCCCTCATAGACTTCTAACGGTATCAAAAGCATTCAATTTTTCTTTCAAGAATGATACCCACGTATATCTAGAATAATCATCAACAAAAGTTAAAAAATATCTCATTCCACCAACGTTATCATGTTATGTTGGACCAACCAAGTCCATGTGAATTAATTCCAATATACGTGAGGATGTAACATGTCTAACCTTTTTATGTAGCATTCTCTTCTGTTTACCCATTTGACATGCATTACATATTGTCTTATCCTCTTTGTTCATTATGCGAAAACCTCTCATAGCTTCCAATTTCTTCAACTTGCTAAGAAGCTCATTTTTGACGTGCCAAAGCTTTTGATGCCATAGATCTATATTATCATCATATAAGGCTAATTTATAAGTAGTTGTGACCTATACCATATATCAATTTTCTGTTGATCGTCTGCCACTCACAAGCATTCTCCTTATTTGGTAACATCCTATACTCATCACTTATAAATTTAACCAATAAACTATCATCACAAAGTTAGCTTATACTCACCAAATTGGCTTTTAATCCATCAACATAAAGCATATTCTTAAGGTGTGGCAGTCCATCCACGTATAGTGTCCCTCTTACAATAATCGAAGCCTTCTTTCTATCACCAAAAGTGACATACCCATCCACATAACTTTGACAATTGGTCTAGTAGCTCCTTTCTCCTGCCACATGACATTAACATCCACTATCAAAATACCAACCATTATGTGAAGTAGCCTTATGGATTTAAGAACTACAAGAGCAATTGACCCTTTTAAACCTAAATGTGCTTTGGTACCATGGGCTGCTACTAGAAATTTAATGAGGAGTGTATGGATTTTCGATTTTGAGTCCTTTGAAACATCATTTGTAAAAACTTATAGCATCCCGACCTTGTGTACTCAATAGCCCACAAAAATGACATAACCTCCGATTCTTCTTTAAGATTTCTTCTTGGACAAATCTAGTTGTACCATTATTCTCTTCATTTGACTTAGAACATTTACCTTTATATCCAATACCTTGGAGATCTCCTTCAACGTTACTGATTTTCAACAAATTTTCTAATTTTTCAATACCTCCATTTAACATTCTTATGCCTTTTTCTGTACTGATCGACTTCAAGTTTGTCTCATTCAACTCATCTATTATAGATAATAGCTTCTTCTCTAAATCTTGAATGATGTTCTTCATAGTAGAGTTTTCCTTCTTTAGCTTTTCATTATTCTTACATGTTTGTTGTTCGTGAATCGTAAGTACACGATTGTCAAAGTGAGTAATAGAAAGTTCAAATCTATGCTAGCTAACGGTGTTTGGAACTAGGTTGGGTGAAATTTTTTTAAATTAAAAGCAATGAAAAGAATTATTGAAAACTCAAAAGAATTTCTAAGCAATTACCCAATTCAATGCAACCAAAATAACTATGAATGTGACATATCTATGTAATAAATAATTAAGAAGAGAGTGTAGCAATTGACTAATTGAAAGTATTAACTTCATTGGGGAATGACTTTCTCTTAAGGAATGATATTTTTTCTAACCTTAAATATTGAATTAGCTATCCTTCATAAATGAAAAATCCTAACCTTATATGTGAATTTTAAGAGTACTTAATCCCTTCTCCCAAAGGTGAATTAATCTATCCACTATAGACATCACTTAGTAATCCCTTAGTTAAAATTTTCCTAGATTTTCTTAAGTTCCAAACCCAAACCTTCTATTTTCACCTCCCAAGATTCTTGAGTCTCCCAACTCATAAGAAAATCCTAGCCAAAATTTCCTTCAATCTTTTAGCAAAACCCCTTTTTCGAAAGGTGAATTTATACCAAGTAAACTTCCAATGTTCCAAAGGAAGAACAAACAAACCCAAGGAAAAATTAACAAGTATATGAATATTCAGTCATAGATTCTAGCAAAATTCAATATTAAAGCATCATCAAAACATCAAATCTTTAAGAGAAATTAAGGTTCTAGCCATAAATCATCAGCCAAGCAATCCAAAAACATAACCCCTAGACCAACTCATGAATGAATCAAATAAAAATGAAGAACACAGCTCCAAACTACTACAAAACAACATGCTCTCCTTCTGTGTAGATGCTTTGTTCTTCAGTGGAGGCTTTGTTGTTCTTGTTTAGTGGCTGTGTTTCTCAATTCAAGTGGAGGTTATGTCTCGTGAGTCTGTATTATAGGTGGAGGCTATGTCTTATGAGTCTATATTGTGGGTGGAGGCTGCGTCTCATAAGTGGAGGCTGTATGCATTTTTTCAATGAATAGAGGTTGTGCTCTATGTTTTTTGTGTTGCCCTCTGCTATGTTTTGCTTTGTTCTACTCTACGTTTTGTCCATTGGTCTATCTTTTTATACTCTTTTATTGTGTTTTCTTTTGGCTGACGTTAGTATCTTCTCTAATTTAGCCACTTTTGTCTTCTTTTCTCCAAAATAACTCCTAACTTCCAAATATAATATAAAAACAGTAATTTATCAAATATCTATCATAAAGCACTACACAATTAACCCAAATTAATGCGTCAAATAATAGCCTATCAAATTCCCCCACACTTAGATGATGCTTGTCCCTAAGCATTAACAATACTTCAAAATAAAAAAAACAATTTTATAATACCACATTGAAAAACTGCAGTTAATATGCATTAGATTACCCAACCAAAATCATAATCAAATCATAAACATTTAATAGGATTTGCCTTTAGAACAATCATCTCAATCTCCAATGATCTTTTAAAAACTCAAAATGTGCAAGATTTGACCCTATGGTAAAGATTCATTCAATAACTCAAAATATGTTTAAGGGTCATTAATCACACATTTGCAGCGACGATATGACATTACCATAGGCTTGCAAATATATCACATCATAACCACTTATTGTAAATTCAGTGTAATAATAAAAAAGGTTTTTTATTGGGTTATATTGGGGCTTAGGATAAGGGTAGTATAAAAAAGGATATTTGGGCTATAGTTATCAAAGGAGATGTAGAACACATTGCTCAACTTCCTCCTACATTCCAACAATGACCCCAGTAATGGCAATCCTGATGTTCTAGTATCAAAATTTAGAAATCTCAAGGATCATTCTTACAAAAGATAACAAATAAGATCTTTTCCACTTCGAAGAGTGATGGCCTTGCATTGCTCTCTCAGGTTAGTTTCAATATTACTTAGAAATGTCCTCTGAGTCAAATTCTCGACAACATTTGCAAGTTGTCCCATTTGAACTTCCAAACCCTTCACTGAAGTCCCAATACTGGTTACTTGCATCTTTAACTCATCCATCTCCGTCTCATTCTTGTGGAAATAGTTTCTTATCTCAGTTACAAAAGTTCTAACCATTTCTTCTAAAGAGGGTCTCCGTTCTGCCAGTGGTGGTCCATATCCAGGTGGGTGGGGCATATTACTTTCAATACCATAGTTATATTGCTCTTTAGAGTTGTAGCCTTGACCATATTGATTTCCTATTGGTTGTGACTTAACAAACTGAGCTTGTTCCACCCCCTCATCATTGATGTAAAATGATTGACTAGTAGCTGCCACCTCCTCATTCTGTCTTTCCTTTGATATGAATTTTGAAAATTGATTGGTTAAGGTTCCCAATTGAGTAGATAGCTTAGTCATTTAGTCCACTTCTAAAATTTCTCTCTTTCTAATAGTTCTCTTGGAGGGCCACTTTAGTTGTTCGAAGCCATATTTTCTAGCAATGCACATGCTTCTTGAGATGTTTTTCTCATCAGAGTACCACCTACTGTTACATCTACAATGGTTCGAGTTTGACCATTCAATCTATTGTAAAAAATTTCCATTTTTACCCACTCTTAGTATCCGTGATGTGGGCACTTTCTCAAAAGGTCTTTATACCTCTCCCAAACTTCATGCAATGGTTCCAATTCATGCTATCTAAATGTACTAATGTCAGCTCTTAACTTTGCAACTTTACCAGGTGGGAAAATTTTAATCAAGAACTACTGTGCTACCTCCTGCCAAGTTTGCATTCTATCAACAGAAATTGAATGAAGTCAATTATTTGCTTTACCCCGAAGAGAAAATGGGAACAAAGTGAGCCTAATGTCATCTTGCATTGCCCCTTCAGTCTTGATAGTGTCACATAAATCTAGAAAGCTTGCAAGATGATCATTTGAATCCTATATTGGTGCCCCTCTAAACTGATTTGTTTAAACCAAATTAATGAGTCTGGGCGAAATATGAAAATTCTGACCATGAACATTAGGTCTTTGGATACTGTGATAATTGTCAACCATTATTAGGTGGAAATATTCCCTGATAAGACATTGGTGTAATTTTTTTGTCCATTTCCATTATCTCCTCTTCCATTTCCTCAATTCAAATTAGCTACACTAAGTTTGGCTCCAATTGAGCTAATCTTTGAGCCATTTCATCTCTCTCTCTTTGAATTCTCTGAAGTTCTTCTATTTGATTTTCCATTTTCTTTTACCGACGAATTAACTTTACTGTTCTTTCGAATTGTGGGTCAAAATGTATTTCTTTCCCTCTAGTGGTTCAGGGCATACAACCTTTTACACACAAGCTGCGTAAGAAAACAATAATGCAAAAAGAAGAAGAAACAAAGAAGTTACTCTAGGAATAAAAAGAAAACCAAAAAGTAAATCTCAAGCTAGCTATAGAAACAAAATTTCAAACATTAATCCCTAGAAATGGCACCAAAAACTTGTTCGTGAATGGCAAGTGCATGATTGTCGAAGTGAGTAATAAATCACTAAGAACCGAGTCGTGTCTACAGGGATTATGAGAAAGTTCAAATCTATGCTATCTAACAGTGTTTGGAACTGTGTTGGGTGAATTTTTAAAAAAAATTAAAAACAATGAAAAGAATTATAAAAAACTCAAATGAATTTCGAAGTAACTACCTAATTCAATGCAACCAAAATAACTATGAATGTGACGTATCTATGCAATAACTAATTAAGAAGAGAGTGCAGCAATTGACTAATTAAAAATATTAACTTTAATAGGGAATGACTTTCCCTTAGAGAATGATATTTTTGCTAAACTTAATATTAAATTAGTTATCCTCCACAAATGAAAAATCCTAACCTTGTATGTGAATTTTAAGAGTAATTAATCTCATTCTCCCAAAGGTGAATTAATCTATCCACTCTAGACATCACTTAGTAACCCCTTACTTAAGTTTTTTGTAGAGTTTCTTAAGTTCCAAACCCAAACCTTCTATTTTCACCTCTTTAGGTTCTTGGGTCCCCTAAGTCATAAGAAAATCCTAAACAAAATTTCCTTTAATCTTCTAGCAAAACCCCCTTTTCCAAAGGTGAATTTATACCAAGTAAACTTCCAATGATCCAAAGAAAGAACAAATATGCCTAAGGAAAAAACAACAAGTATATGAATATTCAGTCATTGATTCTAGCAAAATTCAATATTAAAGTATCATGAAAACATTAAATACCTAAGAGAAATTAAGGTTCTAGCCAAAAATCCTCATGCTAAGCAATCCAAAAGCATAAACCTTAGACAAACTCGTGAATGAATCAAATAAAAATGAAGAATACGACTCCAAACTGCTATAGAACAACATCCTCTCCTTTTGCGTTGATGCTTTGTTCTTCAGTAGAGGGTTCGTTGTTCTTGTCTGGTGGCTGCATTTCTCAATTAAAGTGGAGACTACATCTCATGAGTCTGTATTGTGGGTGGAGGTTACGTCTTGTGAGCCTGTGTTGCGGGTGGAGGCTATGTCTCGTGAGTGGAGGCTATATGTGTTTTTTTTATGGAGGCAGTATGCTTAAGTGGAGGCTGTATGCATTTTTTCACTGAGTGGAGGCTATGTTTTGTGTTTTCTGTGTTGCCATCTGCTGCATTTTGCTTTATTCTACTTTGTGTTTTGTCTATTAGTCTGGTGTTTTCTTTTACTCTTTTATTGTATTTTCTTTTGACTGATGCTAGTATCTTCTTTAATTTATCCACTTTTGACTTCTTTTCTCCAAAACTATTTTTAACATTAAAATATAATATAAAAACAATAATAGCCCAAAGCACTACACAATTGACCCAAATTAATGCATCAATAATAGCCTATCATTTGCACCCAGTTTGCATATATTAACTCATAGGCTTTGTAAACATCCTCACTTTTACTCTCTGAATCATTGTCATCACTATCATGATCTGAAATTAAAATTTAGACTGATTCATCTACATTTTCCTTAAATTTTGGACTAATTTATCCATGGTTTCATCATTAGTTTCTTCCTTCTTAGTTATTGTTAAGCAAGTAATTGGACTTTTGCTATATAAAGCAATCAATGCAGCATTACTCACAAATTCTTCTTCATTGCTATACTCACTTTTGGAATCATTCCCACTCCAAGTACTAGTATAGGGCTTCCCTTTTCTCTTCTTCAAAGTGTTAGCATATTCCGCTTGAAAATGTCCGAAGCCTTGACATTTAAGATATTGAATTTTCTTCACTTTTCTGTCACCCTTTTGAGTTTTAGCTTGTTGTTTGAAATTGCTATTTGATGAGCTCCCACCATTTTGCATAAACTTAGGTCTACCCTTCTTCACTTTCTTCTACTGAAATTTCTTGTCAATAACATCATATCCTCATGCCAATGCTTTTCTCTCGTTTATCCCTCAACAACTTCATCTCAAAATTAGTAAGAATCTCAATTACCTTATCCAACGACAATTCATTGATATCATGAGCTTCTTCGATGGGTGCAATTTTTGATATGAATCTTAGAGGTGATGATCTCAATGTCTTTTTAATAAGTTTCAGGTTAGAATACTTCTTTTCGAGTAGATGTGCTTAGTTTGCTATGCCACACAATCTCTCATAGAAGTCTCCAATAATTTCACTCTCATCTATTTTGAGCTCTTCAAATCTCACAGCTAACATCTGAAGTTTTGAGGCTATTACAAATTTTGATCTCTCGTATATAGTTTGCAAAGTGTCTCACACTTCTTTCGCTGATTCACAGGCTGATATCGTTGAAAAACAACCTTCATCGATGATACTAAAGATGGCATGCATGGCCTGAGAATTTCTAAATGCTCTCTCTTCTTTAGCTCTTATCCATACATATGCATCTTTCAGTATCACTTCTCCCTTATCATCAGTTATCACTAGATATGTCCAGCCATGTAATACTGATCTCCACACTTTTGTTCCCTATGTTTGAATGAATAATGTCATCCCTAATTTCCACATAAGATAATTGGAACTATCTAACAACAGTGGCCTAGTGATTGATGCTCCTTCTCTTGTAGTCATATTTGTAAAACACAGAATTACACCAACTTGTTATAGCAAGTTTTGATTTGGTGACTTGCTCTAATACTAATTGAAAATTCCGAAGGATGTAGTTTCACACAAACTATAAATCAGCCACAGTAGATAAAAAGTTTATGATCAATACGAAAACAAAAGCCAAATAAAAAATGAAATAAATAAATAAACACCTGAGATTTGGTAATGCAGGTTGGCATACCTGGCTTACGTTTGTTGGGCCCTCACCCAACTTGATCACTTTTACTAATGACAATAATTTTATATAAGGCTTCACTGAGTCAACTGACTCAACCTTTGATACTATCCCTCGGCCTCATTACCTGTGAAAGTAAATCACACCCAATAACATGACCAAATCGTGCTAATCTCAATATAGGATTTTCTCAACAATGTTTAATGATAATGATACAAAATAAAGAACTCAATGTTGGATCGGAAAAAGAAAGCATACTATATTTGGAGAAACGGTAGATTTTAAAACTTTTAAGAAATCATTTTTCAGGTAGAAGCAACAAATCCAAATCATTATGCCAATCCATACATGATATGATATAAGGATAATAAAAACATAAACAAGATGAAGAGTATTTTCGACTCTTTTGCTACAGCTTTAAATCCTCGCTGCGCTATCCTCTCCTTCTTCTTGTATCCAAATCCTTTGCTTTTGAATCTTTT
>JANSVA010073594.1:0-11786 GCA_025504915.1 Erythroxylum reticulatum | reverse complement strand
TTCCATTTATATAAAACATGGAATTTTTGGATAACTTAGTAGGAAGTTATCAGATCTGAAAGTAGAGTCATTATTCTCGAATGCAATTGAATGGGTCAGACCTCTTTTCAGGCATTTTTGGGCATGATATAGGTCGGATTTGATTTAGCTCAATGGTAAGAGGCGTCCGCTTAAAGCGGAACAAAACCTTGAGGTCTCGAGTTCAAGTGCCAGAGGGGACAATACCTGGAGTGATGGCGGTGGAGGCCGGGCTCCACAGTAGTGGTCTACGGACCCTACACCATCATTCCACCCCTCCTCCAAAGGATTCTTCCTCGAATCACCTATGTCAAACAAAGATAAATCAGGAATATTAAAAGTAGGACTGCCATTACCATAGTAGTTGCTCGGTAAATTGAGCTTGTAGGTGTTGTCATTAATCCTCTCTAAGACTTGAAAAGGTCCATATCCTCTAGGATACAATTGTACTTCTTTTGTGTAGGAAAGTGTTCCTTCATTATGTGCACCCATATGCAATCTCCAGGTTCAAAAACAACTTTTATACGCCCCGTATTAACTTGTCTTGTGTTTTTTCATTTTTTCTCTTAAAACGTTAGCCTAAAACTTGGCATGTAAATCCTTCACAAAATGTGCATATTTCTTCCCGTCAAGATTAGCTTGTTCATCAGCAGGCAAAGGTAAAATATCCAAAGGAGTTAAAGGATTAAATCCATATACAACTTCAAAAGGTGAAAAGGAAGTAATAGAATGAACATACCAATTGTAGGCAAACTGAATATTTTATCAAAAAGGAAAATCATATAATGGGTAGGCTATTTGGCTAATATAGAATATGAAAAAAAATGCCTAATCATCTCCATATTAATGCATGTGATAAAAATGTGGTCTTGAATAGAAAATCAAAGCAAAATAAAGATGTACATGTCATGAAGGTCACACATTATCAACAGGCAATAAGACTGATATGAATGTGTTAATCTAATAAGGCCTAAAATCTTACTGGATTTGTCTACTACTAGTCACTTCTCTTCTAAAGATAATACGCATCGACCAATCAAAAAAGTAAAAGTAAATGCTTAAGATTCCATGAAATTCTCTAATCATTCTCCACTCATGACTATATAATTCTAGAAGCCATAGAAAACAAGCAAACGTTTATTTGTTTGTTTTATTCTTCTCTTATTTCGATTGAAATTTAAAACAAACAAGAAATAAACCAACAATAAAACACATATGAATGTATAAAGAAATGTGAAAGTAAAGGAAAAGAAATTTACTTCCCTTGGGTTGCCTCCCAAGAAATGTCTTTGTTTAGTGTCGGTGGCTTGATTCCATTTTTTATCCTCATGTGACAAAATTATAATATTCAAGTAGTACAATTTGAGCCACTTCCACGTGAGGTTGTTTAGGATAGGATCCTTTTTTATTCTTTATTCAATTTCTTTAACCTGCTAGGTAAAAGAAAAAAAGTCATTTTTAACAACAAATTGCAACTTTTTATTTACCTCTGAGCTAAAGGATGTATCCTTTTCTATTTTGACTTCTCTACTCCTTCCATACAATCAATTGCTTGAGTAGTCCATTTGAGATTCTCAAGCTCCTAATCGCTACGTAAGGTTTCCGCACTAGCATCCCTTAGGTACTCCTCAGGTTGATATGGCTTTTCCTCTTTTCTTTGCAGCTCTACACAGTCGATCCTCACTCCCATCTCACCCATTTGATTTCCCACATTCTGGAGTCTAGACGTTATAAGCCTCATTTCCTACTAGAATTGCATCATATACTCCTTGATCTACTACTATACACACTGTTGAAGTTGCAAAGTATTGACATTCATAATATTAATCAATTCTTCCAGAGATGTACCTGAATCTTGTTGGCTCTCCACATCTTGGATGCTAGACCTTGCATCATGTCAAAATTGGTATCCATTTTACTGGAATTGTAGGGTATTATGTTGAAATTGCTATATACTCTCATGAAGTTGCTGTATACCCTATTGAAATTGAAGATAGGAAGCATTATAGGTGTTGATATAGTCATCTGACGGTGTAACTAAGTTGTAATAAGAAACTTCTGGTCTGTATGAGAATTATTATGAATCTTATAAACTATCAGGGAAGTAATTCTGTTGATCATCCCATCTGCAACTAAAGTTAGGTTGATCAGTCTAGACTTGGTTTTAAGATTGACGATATGAGTTATAAAAGAAATTACTTCCATCCATGAATTTGTTTTATATAATTGACAAACAAGAAACAAAATGTGAAAAGATCAAAAAGTAACTAAAAATAACCTAATTACAAACAAATATGTACAAAAAACCAATTAAAATCAAGAAAAAACTAAAACATTGCACTCTCTAGTAATGACACCAAAATTGATAATGTGTCGTAACATTAGATAAAATAAACTAGATCTGCTACTGTAGCACTGGTGAGTCTAGGTCGATCCCACAGAGAGTTTGAGAGTGTATGTAAAGTTTATAAAATAAAATTAATCAGTGCTTAGGTTTTGGGGGGCGGGGGGTTGTTTTAGAATTAAGAAAATAAAACAAAGGTAAAATAACTAAAAAAATAATTTAAGGAAAACATGTTAAAAATGATAAAAGTGGGGAATTCGGTTGGGACTCAGTTCTTTGGTTCAATCTCGGCTTACACTTTAATTAAAATTTTTAAATGATTTGTCTCTCTCGAACTTCTCCTAGAAAATATTAATTATGGGTTAATAATTAACTTGAGATTTTCCTTAGGTATTGTTTAATGAAGATACGATCGTTAATTAAACCTAACCATTGAATAATCTAAGATACGATCTTTAGATTCAATTGGATAGTAGCATAACGAAATAAAAAATCGATTAATCAAGGTAACAACCATATGATGCGTCATTTAACCTAGGTTATGTTATCCCTAATGAATGTGAATCATTAGTCACTACACATGAATTTCAACATAGCAACTACGGATTATATCAAAATTCTAGCAATGGGTTTATAAATAAAATATCCAATGAATGCATTAAAATCATCTTTTCACAATACCCAAATCGAAACACATCAGATAACATAAATAATTTCTAAAGAGAGAAAGAAATAACAAAATCATAGCGAAACACACTTAATCTAGGTCGTCGATGTCTATGTCACCTCCAAACTAGCGTCGGGAAGCTATCCCTCTATGGGTCTCCCAAATATTGCTTCAGCCACCATTTCCATCCCTCTATTTGAAGAGCCCCTTCTGCCTCTATTCTGTCAACTACTATTATCCTCTTAAAATCCATACATCCAGAAATCAACAAAACTATCTTTGTTGTTTATGATTTTATTCTTTTGCCATTGTGCGTGTTTAGCTCTTACCCAACGACAATGTGTTGCTTCTTACTTCCCAGTGTTGACATGCTGTGTTTTGTTCAGTGCTTCATGCTCCCAACGCTGTTGCGTTGTTTTACTCCTTGGCTATCCACTTACTGTAGTGTTTTCTGCTCGGAATGTTGCTATTTTTGTTTCTTTTCCAATTACCTCTTGGATTGTCGTTTTGTCCTCCTTACTTCCAAAATGCTTATCCATACATCTTAGTGTTTTATCCTAGTAGCTGGTTTTGTTTTGTCATGCTTGCATGTTTTGGTCCTTGTCCATTAATTAAATTAATCTCTTGTATGGCCATGCAAGATGTTAATTTCATGTTAAGATAATTAGCGCGCAATATCTATGCAGCTCACATTCTTTGCATTTTTTTTTCAAATTTGGCCATGAGCTACCTTGGTTCTTCTTCTTTTTGTTTCCATTTTTCTTGTTGTCTTGTTGTCTTTTAATTTTCTTCTCCTTTCTTCATAAAGACAAGTTAGTATTATCCTTCAAAAAATGGCCTAAATATCTTGCTTTCGACTCATTTTAACTTCTTTGCTTTCGAATTGTACCTAAAATCACAGATGAGTCAAAGTAATATCTTAAGAAATTTCATGTCATTAATCGTTAAATGTTATAGAATAATTATACAATCAATTAAGCAGATGTCAATTTCCACCACACATAGCTTTTGGCCATCCTTAGGCAAAACATCAATATTAAGCTAATAGACCAAAAACATTAGCTCAATTTCCATATGTTCCAAGAATACACAAACATAAGTAAAGATGAATGACTTTTAAAAAATCACAGTAAAAACTTAACACTCCAAGCTTTTACTCATGATCAATCAACATTCATCATCTTTGGAAACCAAGCAATCTAATGGTAAACATGAAAAATATGTTTAAACAAAATATGTTTATGGTACACTCAAATACCATTCACAATCAAGACAATTCATAACTTTACATCTCATATCATTTCTCCACCACTAATGCTCACATGCAAAATCATGGATCAAAGGACTTTTGAAGGTTGCAATATAGGCTTGTAAGTTGAGATGTATTTAGTTCAAGTAGTTTGACACCCATTAAAGCTAGTGAGGAAAAAGTAACACTCAATGAGATATCAGACGCACAAGTTAACTTTCATACAAAATTGGGTACTGTCTACTATGATGAATGAAACAATTTTATTTAATAACTCAATTCAGCTCTTACACACAAACCGCACGAAGCATATATCAATCCGAAGGGATCACTTATACAATTGATGAAAATACATTGAAACCATAATTATTAAACCTTGCAAGCCAACATTTACCTTATATCCAACATACTCAAATAGCCCATTCAATATAACTTTAAGAGGATGCATTAATCATAAACAACTTTTTAACACATATTCACTTCCTCCTTAATACATTTATTTAAATATTTTTTCTTTTTCTTTTACTTTGTTTCTTTTTTCCTTTCCTTTCCTTTTTCTTTTTTCATATAAACATTTTAAAAAACTACAATAACATGGAAATTTCAACGATAAGACATAAAAAGGCATCCCAATCATTATAACTAACCCATAAATATATATACCCCCACATTTAGAATTTTGTATATCCACAAACTAAAAAATCATAAGTGCCCAACTAGCTTTATAGCTTAGGTAGGAAAGTTGGTTAAGTTTAAAGCATATAATGTGGTTTATACAAAAACAAATGTATAAAGCTAAAAGTGGGTTTATCAAAAAGGAAAATTATATAATAGGTAGGCTATTTGGTTAATATAGCTTATGGAACAAAATTGCCTAATCATCTTTATGTTAATGAATGTGATAAAAATGTGGTCTTGAATAGAAAATCAAAGAAAAATAAGCATGTACATGTCATGAAGGTCACACATTATCAAAAGACAATGACACTGATATGAATGTGTTAGTTTAATGAGGCTCAAAATCTCACTGGCTTTATCTACCACTAGTCATTGCTCTTTTGAAGATAATATGCATAAACCAATCATAAAAGTAAAAGTACATGCTTAAGTTGCCATGAAATTATCTACTCAATTCATTCTCTACTCATGACTATATAATTTTAGAAGCAATATAAAACAAACAAATGTTTGTTTGTTTGTTTGTTGCTTCCTTTCATTTTGATTGAAACTTAAAACGAGCAAGAAACAAACCAATAATAAAACACACATCTATATAAAAGAACATGTGAAAAAGTAAAGGAAAAGAAATTTACTTCACTTAGGTTGCCTCTAAGAAGTGCCTTTGTTTAGTGCCGCTAGCTCGACTTCATGTTTTCTCCTCAAATGACGAAATTATGATCAAGTAGTATAGTTTGAACCACTTCCATGTGAGGTTGTTCAGGATAGTGTCTTAGTTGATAATTTGTCATATTTATCATATTCCTTATCTTTAGAATCTCAAACTCTATTAAGTTTATGCTATCAAGAAAGACCTTGAATGTCTCTTCACCTTTTCTTCTTTGTTTAATTTCTCTAACCTGCTAAGTAAAAGTAAAGAGTCATTCTTAACAACAAATTGAAACTTGGTTACCTTCGGGCTAAAGGATGTATTCTTTTCTCGTTTGAGCTCCTTCTCCACTTATTCCACACAAACAATTCCTTGACTACTCCACTCAAGATTCTCAAGCTCCTACTCACTTTGTAAGGTTTACACACTAACATCCATTAGGTACTCCTCAGGTTGATATGGCTACTCCTCTTTGCTTTGTAGCTTTAGACGATTGATCCTCATTGCCATCTCACCCATCTAATTTGCCGCATTCTATAGTATGCCTCATTTCCTACTGGAATTGCATCATATCCTCTTAGAGCTATTGTTATACACTCTGTTGAAGTTACAAAGTATTAGCATTCATAATGTTAATCAATTCTCTCAGAGATGTACCGGAATCTTGTTGGCTCTCCACATCTTGGACACTAGACCTTCCATTATGCCAAAATTGGCATCTATTTTGCTAGAATTGTAGGGTATTATATTAAAATTGCTGCATACTCTCTTGAAGTTATTGCATACCCTATTGAAATTAAAGATGGGGAGCATTACAGGTCTTGATATAGTCATCCAGAGGTGTACCTAAGTTGTAATAAAAAAACTTCTGGTTTGTATGGGAATTGTTGTGCATCTGCAAACTATCAGCGAAGTAATTCTATTGATCAGTTCAAACTTAGTTATAAGATTGGGGAAATTACTTCTATCTATATTAAAAAAATTTTAAATCCACAAACATGAAACAAAAAGTGAAAAGATCAAGAAATAACTTAAAAGAACCTAATTACAAATAAATATGTACAAAACACCAATTAAAATCAAGAATTAAATCTAAAACACTGCACTCTCTGACAACGATACCAAAATTGATAGCATCATAACACTGGTCAAAATAAACTAGACTTACTACTGTAATAGTGGTGCGTCTAGGTCAATCCCACAAAATGTTTGTATAAAGTTTATGAAATGAAATTAATTAGAGTTTAGGTTTGAGGGGGATTAGTTTTAGAAATAAGAAAATAAAATAAGGCTAAAATAACTAATAGAAGCAATTTAAAGAAAACATGTAAAAAATGATAAAAGTAGGAAATTTGGTAGGACCTAGTTCATTGGTTCAACCTCGACCGACACCCTAATTAAACATTTTTCAATGATTTGTTGTTCTCAAACCTCTCCTAGAAACTATTAATTGTGGGTTAATAATTAAGCTGAGTTTTCCTTTAGGTATTGTTTAATCAAGATACGATCATTAATTAAACCTAACCATCGAATAACCTACGACACGACCTCTAGATTCAATTGGGTAGTAACAATATAAATTATAGAAACTGATTAATCAAGGAAACAACCATGTATGATGCATCATTTAACTTAGTTTATGTTATCCCTAATGATTATGAATTATTAGTCGCTATACATGAATTTCAACATTACAATTATGGATTATATAGAAATTCTAGCAATGAGTTTGTAAATAAACGATCTAATGAATGCATTAAAATCATTTTTCACAATACCCAAATCCATACACATTGGATAACATAAACAATTTCGAAAGAGAGAAAGAAATAAGCAAAACAAAGAGAAATACACTTAACCCAGGTCGTCAACGTTGATGTCATATACGAACTGGCGTCGAGAGGCTATCCCTCTATGGATCTCCCAAAAATTGCTTCAGCCCCTATTTTAATTCCTATGTTAGAAGAACCCCCCCTTCTGCTTCTATTCTATCCACTATTGTTATCCTCCTACAATCTATGCATTTAAAATCCCAATAAAACCTTCCTCATTGTCTACGTTGTTATTCTTTTGCCACTGTGCATGTTTAGCTCCTACCCTACGACAGTGTCTTGCTCCTTACTTCCCATTGTCTACATGTTGCGTTTTGTTTAGTTCTTTATGATCCTAACGCTGCTACGTCATTTTTCTCCCTTGGCTATCCACCTACTGCAGCGTTTTTGTTTAGAATGTTGTCATTTTTGCTTCTCTTCTAGCTACCTATTAGATTTTCATTTTTTCCTCCTTACGTCCAACTTACTTCTTCGTACGTCTTAGTGTTTTATATATTAATTAAATTAATTTCTTTCATGGCCATGCAAGATATTAATTTCATGTTAAGATAATTTGCATGCATAATCCATGCAATGTAAGACATTAATTTCATGTTAAGATAATTTGCATGCATAATCCATACAACTCATATTCTTTGCATTTTTTTTTCAAATTTGGCCTTGAGAATCCTTGATTCTTCTTCTTCTTGTTTTAATTTTTCTTATCTTCTTCTTATCTTTTAATTTTCTTCTTCTTGCTCGATGAAGATAAGTAGGTATTAGCCTTCAAAAAATGGTGCAAATATCGTGTCTTCGACTCACTTTAAGTTCTTTGCTTCCGAATTGTGCCTAAAATCACATATGAGTCAAAGTGAGTATCTCAAGAAATTTCATGTCATTAATCGCTAAGTGTTATGGAATAATTATACAATCAATTAAGCATATGTCAGTGGAAAACAAATTTCCCATTATTTTAAGTTCCTATTTATGATATGACACAATAAAATAGTCAGTGTCCTCTTAACTACTTCATTTTGCCTATAGAGTTTAGTTCCTAACTTAGTCAATAAAATGGACCAAAAATGACTTCAGAACTTAACATCTCTACCATTAGCAATTGTCTTAGGCAAACCATGCAATCAAACAACCTCTTTAAAGAACAAATTAGTAATATGTGTTGCATGATTGGTTTTAGAACATGCAATAAATTGACCTATCTTACTAAACCGATCAACAACAACAAATATGCTATCTTTACCACTTTGAGACCTTGGTAAACCTATAACAAAATCCATAGAAATATCAATCCAAGGTTTAATAGACATAAGTAAAAGAGTATAAAATCCATGCAATTTTACTTTAAAGTTTGGTTGCTTACATGTTATACACTTATCACAAACACATTGCACATCATATTTCATTTTAGATCAATAAAAATGTTTATGCAATATATCCAAAGTCTTTTGGACACCAAAATGGCCCATCAAACTACCCCTAATGAGTTTCCCTAACAAGTAACTCACGAATAGAAACAATAGTCACACATAATTTACCTTTCTTAAATAGAAATCCTTCATGCCTATAAAAGTCACAAAATGCACACTTAGAAAAATCATTCCACACTTGTCCAAAATCAGAATCATTTGTATACAATTCTTTAAGCAATTCAAAAACAAGTATTTTATTTTACAAAGAAGTAAGTAATGTGTACCTTCTAGACAATGCATCAACCATAATGTTCTCCTTTCCATTTTTGTACATGATGACATAAGGAAACATTTCTATAAACTTCAACCACTTGGCATGCCTTTTATTAGGCTTACCTTGGGATTTCAAGAACTTTAAATTATCATGATTAGAATAAATGACGAACTCCCTTAGCCAAAAGTAGTGTTGCCATATTTGAAGAGTTCTTACTAATGCATACAGTTCTTTATCATAAGTAGGATAATTCAATGATGTCCTGTTTAGCTTTTCACTAAAATAAGCAATTGGTTTAGAGTCTTGAATCGATATAACCCTATTACAATTCCAGATGCATCACATTGAACTTTAAAAGCTTTATCAAAATTAGGCAAGCATAACAAAGGTGCATTAGTTAGCTTATCTTTCAAAATATTAGAAGCTCGATCATGTGCATCATCCCTCTTAAAAATAACAATGTTTATTAACAAGTTCATTTATAGGTGCAGTAATGGAACTAAAGTCTTTAACAAACTTTGATAGAAACTTGCAAGACCATGAAAACTTCTCACCTTATTCACATTTTTAGGTGTAGGCTAGTCCCTTATCGCCTTTACCTTCTCTTCATCAACACTAACACCCTGCACACTAATAACAAATCCAAGAGACACAAAAGATTCCATTCAAAATGTACACTTTTTAAGATTAGTATACAATTGGTTCTCTCTTAATACCTTAAAAACTGCATGTAAGTGTTCCACATGATCATTTAAATTGTCTTTGTAAACTAAAATATCATTAAAGTAAATTACTATAAATTTTCCAATGAAAACACACAAGAAATGGTTCATAAGCCTCATAAAGGTACTAGGTGCATTAGTTAAAGCAAAAGGCATTACTAACCACTCATACAACATTTCATATTTAGTTTTAAATGTTTTTTTCCATTTATCTCCTTATTTCATTTGAATTTTATAGTATTCGTTCTTTAAATCAATCTTAGAAAACAAGCATGAGCCATGTAATTCATCAAACATATCTTCTAATCAAGGGATAGGATATCTATACTTAACTGATATTTTATTTATGGATCAAAAATCTACTCATATGCTCCATGATCCATCTTTCTTTGGGACTAATATTATAGAAACCGAATATGGGCTAAGACTCTCTCGCATAAATTCCTTTTGCACCAGATCATCTAATTGTCAATGTATCTCCCTTGTTTCCTCAGGATTGCTCTATAGGCAGTTTGGTTAGGAATAGCAACCTAGGGTATGAAATCTATTTGATGTTCAATGTCTTTTAAAGGGCATAGTCCATGTTGTATCTCTTTAAGAAAAAGGTCCTTAAACTCCTATAATAAAGAAACAGTCACACTAGGTAAAGTAGGGTTAAGGTCATTAGTAAAAAAATAAAAATCCTCGTATATAAGTACAAGTAGTGGTTTCCTTGTGAACATAACACTCTTAACCTTTCTTCTTCTAGCAATTAGATTTAATTTCTTTCTTTTCTCTCTTTCTTAAACACCTCTCACTTGATTTTCCCTCTCAACCTGACTCTCTTTTTTTTCTCTAATTTGTTGTTTTTCTTTCTTTTCTTTTACTATTGATTACTAATATGATTTCCTTTCATTTTATATTCATTTTCTATCCTAATCTTATCCTTATGATCTTACAAACGTTTTAAAAGGATTACTATAATGATTTGGTTGTTAAGTATAAAAGAGTAACAATTCATGTACCCATCATGTCTAACCTTCCTATCAAATTTCTATAACTGACTTAATAAAATGTGTCCTACATGCATTGGTGCCATAGCATAGAGAACTTCATCTCTATATTTTCCAACAGAAAAAGACACTAAAACTTGCTTCGCCACCTTAATTTCTCCACATTCATTTAGCCATTGCAATATATATGGCTTAGGATGCTTGAAGGAATCCAAATTCAGGTTATCTACTGACAAAGTACTAGTAACGTGCCACTATCAACAATTTGTTAAGTCCAGAGCACTTCACAATTATTAATTTTGGTGACAATCAAATAATAGTAATATTAGAAATAAATGAACTATTTTGATAAGTGTGTTAAGTATGCAGAAAAACACAGAAGAAGTGAAAACACAGAAGAAGTGTAAAATACAGAAGAAGCGGAAAACACAAAAGAAGGGAAAACACAGAAGAAGCAGAAAACACAGAACATGTGGAAAACACAGAAGAAGTGAAAACACAGAAGAAGTGGAAAACACAGAAGAAGTGAAAAAATAGAATAAGTGAAAACACAGAAGAAATGGAAAACATAGAAGAAGCGGAAAACATAGAAAAAGTGAAAACACAGAAGAAGTGGAAAACACAGAAGAAGTGCAAAATACAGAAGAAGTGAAAATCACGGAAGAAGAGGAAAACACAGACGATACAAAGATGAAGATACTCTAGTACGTCGGACAGTTAGTTAGTTGGAGTTAGTTACTGAACTCAACTGAATAACGGATTCGACAAGAATCAAGAAGCAGTTGGAGTCTTAGGCTATAAATACTAGTCATAGTCGAAGACTGAAGAATCTTAATCCTTTTAAGCTCTCAAGTGTTTACTTACAAAGAAAAATTTTGTATTCAAAAGTGCGATACAAGAGAGCAAACTCTACTGTAACAAAAAACTCACAATATCTTTCTAGTGAGAGAAAGAA
>JANSVA010073564.1:0-11787 GCA_025504915.1 Erythroxylum reticulatum | reverse complement strand
TTCCTTTTATTAGATTTTTCAAAAATGTATACTATACCGCAAACAATTATTGATGCTAACAAGCTAGCGGGTAACAATTTTGATGATTGGTACTACAATCTAAGAATTGTTCTCATACATGAGACACTTATTGATGTGATCGATAAACCCGTAAAGGAAGCGACTCCTGAGGGAATTGATGGTGCTAATGCATTGGATGCATATGTGAAGTACTGCCCAAAGTATTTGGCTACTTTGAAAGGAAAGAAACAAGGTGGGACATTGATGAAAAATGTTTTCATGATTTCATTAACTACTATTGATCCTACTAAATGGGTATTAGATATCAGGAGCTTTAATATTTACTATATATTGTAAGGCTTAAGAATCAGTGGGAGATTGAAGAAGGGAGAAATAAAGCTACAAGTTGGGACTGGAGCAAATGTTGCTGCCCCAGTTGTAGGAACTATTTCTCTTGCAATGCCTACAGGAAAGACTTTATTATTGGAAGATTGTTATTATGTTTCTAAGTTTGTTTTAAACATTGTTTCCATTTTGTCATTAGACAAACATGGACTTCGTACAATCTTTAAGAATAACCAATGTAATATTTTTCATGGTGATGAATTACATTTACAATATGGTCTTTATGTCTTACCTGAAATAATTTTTTATCTAATTATGAATGTTTCTAGTCAAAAAAGGAAGAAAGATAATCATGCAAATCAAACTTATCTTTGGCATTGTAGACTTAGTCATATTAGTGAGAAAAGAGTAAAAAAGATGCACAAGGAAGGATGCCTTGGTCAATGTGATTATGAATTATATGAAACTTGTGAATCTTGTCACAAAGGCAAAATAACCAAATCTCCTTTTACTGGAACTAAAGAGAGCTAATGAACTTTTAGGACTCATACATACTGATGTATGTGGGCCTAAGAAAGCTCAAGCTAAAGATGGATATTCTTATTTTATCACCTTCACTAATGATATGTCAAGGTATGGATTTATGTATTTTATGAAAAATAAGTCTGAATCATTTGAATTGTTCAAAAGATTTCATAGTGAAGTTGAAAAGCAAACTAGTAAGAGTTTAAAGACACTAAGATCTGACCATGGCAGTGAGTATCTTAGTGATAATTTTGTTGATTATCTAAGGCAAGATAGAATCTTGTCTGAATGGACTTCTCCAGGAACACCACAACATAACGGTGTTTCAGAAAGGAGAAATCGAATCTTATTAGATATGGTGAGATCCATGATGGGGTTCACTAATCTTCCTATATTCCTATGGGGATATGCTTTAGAAGCTGCTTCCTATTTATTAAACAAAGTTCCCACTAAAGCAGTCACTAAAACTCCATATGAGATATGGAAAGGACGTAATCCTAACCTAAAACATTTGAATGTTTGGGGTTGTCCAACTTATGTTAAGAGATTGCTGCCAGATAAGCTTGAAGTGAGGTCTGACAAATGTAGATTTGTTTGCTATCCTAAGGAAACTATGGGATACTATTTCTATCACCCTTTTGAACACAAAGTGTTTATGGCCAAAAAAGCAACCCTTTTGAAAATGAAGTCCCTTAATGAAGGAAGTCATGGTGTAGAAATAGATCTTGATGAAATTCAAGATTCTAACGATTCATCACAAGATCAAGAGCATCAGATGTATGTTGAGTAGCCTGTACTTGATTTCTTGAAATTAATGCATAGGGTACCAGCCTCAACTGTTGAGGAGAATGGACCAGTTAATGAACCTGTCTAAAAACTAGTGCAATAACAAGATCAAGTAGAGGAAGAACCTATTGAACAAGAGCTTCTTAGAAGGTCTACTAGGGATCATCGTGCAACAGATAGATTAAACTTAATGGTGCAAGGTGACAAAGATAATCATATTGATGATGACCCTAAGACTTACAAAGAGGCTATGGTAAGTCTAGATTGTGAGAAGTGGTTTAAGGCCATGGAATCCGAGTTAGAATCCTTGAGAATCAACAACGTATGGACTTTGGTTGATCCCTTAAAGGATATAAACCCATTGGATGTAAATGGGTATTTAAGAAAAAAATTGGAGCGAACGGGAATGTTGAAACCTATAAAGCCCGTCTTGTTGCCAAGGGATATAATCAAAAGGAAGGTATTGATTATGATGAAACTTTTTCCCCTGTGGCAATGCTCAAATATGTTCAGATTCTACTTGCTATAGCTGCATATTATGATTATGAGATATGGCAAATAGATGTGAAAACAACTTTTCTTAATGGAGAGCTTAAGGAAGATGTCTATATGACTCAACTTGAAGGTTTCACATTGCCATCTGCTCCTAATAAAATATGTAAGCTACAAATTTCTATTTATGGATTGAAGCAAGCTTCACGAAGTTGGAATATTTACTTCAATATAACAATCGAAAAGTTTGATTTTGATAGATGCGAAGAAGAGCCATATGTGTACAAAAAGGTTAGTGGGAGCATAGTTATTTTCTTAGTGCTGTATGTAGATGACATATTGCTAATAGGAAATGATGTACCAGCTATGCAAAAGACAAAGACTTAGTTATCTGAATAGCTCCCCATGAAGGATTTTGGAGAAGCAACTTACATTCTTATAATGAAAATCTATAGAGATAGATTAAGGAAGTTGTTAGGACTTTCCCAATCTATGTACATTAATACTATCTTAAAAAGGTATAATATGGAAATTTCCAGAAAAGATTATCAATCGATAGGCACTGGAATTTCTCTTAGTAGGAAGGATTGTCCTAAAATCCTAGAAGAAAGAGAGTGCATGAGTAGGGTCCCATATGCCAGCATAGTAGGAGCTATCATATATACCATGACATGTACAAGACCTGATGTAGCTTACACACTAGGAATAGCAAGCAGGTATCAAGGTAACCCAGGTGAGGAACATTGGAAAGTGGTTAAAACCATCTTCAAGTACTTGAGAAGAACTAAAGACCAAATCCTCATATATGGAGATTATGAATTAAAGCTAATAGGCTATACTGATGCTAGCTTTGCATCGGATAAGGATGATAGGAAATCTACCTCTGGTTATATTTCCACCTTGAATGGAGGTGCAGTAAGTTAGAAAAGTTCTAAAAGAGATACGGTAGATGATTCAATTACTGAAGTAGAATACATAGCTGTGTGTGAAGCAGCTAAAGAAGCTGTTTGGATGGAAAAGTTCTTGACTGAACTCGGTGTAGTTCCTTCGATAAAGGAAGTTGTTCCTTTACTGTGTGATAATACCGGTGCTATTGCACAAGTTAAGGAACCAAGGTCACACCAAAGATCCAAACATATTCTACGAAAGTTTCATTTGATTAGAGAAATTGTTGAGTGTGAGGACATTCAAATTCGAAAGGTCGAAGGAAAGGAGAATGCTGAAAATCCCTTCAGTAAGGCGCTTAGATCAAAGTAGTTTCATAAACAAATGTCAAAGATAGGATTAAAGCTCATGATTGACTAGGTCTAGGTCAAGTGGGAGATTGTTGGAATTATGCCCATGACCCAATCGTTATATAATAAATTGAACACTTTAGTTTTATGATTGTTAATTTTGATTAATAATATGGAAAAATGATTTTATTATCTTATTATGTTTATTATTTTTATTATAATATGATAAGTCCTTGATTAAATTTATACACTTGTAATCAAAATGGAGACTATGATAATGAGAGCCAAATCTTTAAGATTTAATCTAAAAACGTTCTTAATCATAGGATCATCAAATAAGGACTTTGATGATCCAGTTAGATCAATATATATGTAATAAGGTTTGACAGTTAAACCATACCTTAGGATAATCCGGAGTTGTAACGATGGAAGGTAATAATACATTATCCTTAAACTAAGGTTTCGTCTTTGTAAGGTTGTTACTTCACACTATCCAGTCGTTGAGGAGTGTTTCTAGACGCCAATCTTTATTAGTAATTAATTGGATTAATTACTACTAGCTTAGTGAACCTATATGGTCACACACTTACGAGTCCAATATTTTCCGATTATGATTATTAAATTTATTATGAGATAATTTATTAAATAATCTATATAACATAATAATTTATTTAAAAAACAAAAAACAAAACAAAACAAAAGGCGTTAGATGGTTTGGTCTTGGTGGTTGTGTTTTTTGTTTTAACTTTTAAAACCAAAACAAAATGAAATGTTTTTAAGAAAATGTTGGGATTGGAAAAAGTAATGTTATAATATTACTTGCAAAGAAAAAAGTTGCTACATATATATACTCTTTCACTCTTCCATTTGACTGTAAGTGAAAAAACAATGAAATGAAGAGAAACTCTTTGTTTTCTTTTACTTTTTTGTAAAGCTTAAGTGAACAAAACAGTAAAGAGTGAAATATAGATTTCTTTGTTTTTGTACATTGATAGAAAAATAAAGATACAGATATTCTCATTTTCTGGATTGAAATAAACAAGAGAAAAGTTTGAGAAAATTGCTTTCTCTATTATTGAAAAAAGGGTTCTTTAAATTTATCCATAGCTATATCAAGTGTTGAAAGTGGGGTATATTTTTCAGTGTGGAGCAAATAGAGACTTCATAGTTTCGAAGTTCAGTATCGGTTAATCCTCATGAATTCTAAGTATTTATTTTTTTCTGTTCTTACTATGAGTATGATTCTTAAACACAATAAATAAATATGTAATTGTTAATTTATTTCCATTGCATATACAATCCTTCAAAGTTATGCTTCAAATAATAATTTCGATGAATATTCCAAAGGAAAGGTTCACATTCTTAATTTCTTGGAGACTTTGCTTCTCTAACACCTTAACTAATAAGCATCTCTTATTAGTTGATAAGACCACCAAATGCTACTAACAACAAATATTAGTTTTGGTAGTTTCCACCTTTGAGGATCTAATAAATCCAATGACAGTTTGTGGATGTCATCAAATTGATGAATGAGATGTTAGTTCATTCCCATAAATTTAGTATTGGAAATAAACTCACTAATATCCAAGGATGACTAGGTTTGCATTCCATAAGTTAACAATTTTGTTACATTTAGCCCAAAAGAAATAAATGTCAATTGCGTACATTGAATGGTGATAAAAATAACTTTAATGTCAAACACACACATTAGAAGGCTAAGTTATGCTCTTTATCCATGTAATAGAGGACCACATAAACTAATGGCGTTATATTTTTATTAATTAAAATTTTATTATGACCCTATTTTTTTCTTTTACCAGAAAAAATTTAGTAATACTTACATATTTTTATTTTGATAGCAAGTAAGTGTGTTTATTTTATATATTATATATTACTAAATAAACTTTTTCAAAATTTGAAAGTAGGGAATCCATGATAAGCTTAACAAAGAATTTTAGCATCGTCAGAAGAGACCTAATCATTCTCCTATATACTATGTTGAGTTTGTTTGTGGCATTAATTCATCTCATGGATTGGATGACATCGATAAATTTTCTTTGTATTCATTTTATCCTGGAAGATGAAATCGCAGACAAACTAATACCTTTTTTTTCTATTTGTAAATCATTAACTGTATTATTAACCAAAAATAGCAGTTAAGTAACAAAAAATCAAACTTGTTAAATCAAGGTTTATATTGAACTATTTTGATGATAGCTAATATCTCAAAATTCAAATTTGATTTATTTCTGTGTAAATTTAGCAGTCAAATTCTTAAAAAGGAAATACAATCATAAGAAATATGCTTTCTTTCTTACAGGAACCTTCTTTTTGAACTTACCTTATTAAAAATGGTTTATCCGAAAGGATCCTGCTAATTATGAAGGTCATATATTAGCTCTATGATTATCAAAAGATTTTTAAAAAAGATGACATCGAAGTTATTCAAGCTTAAATCCATCCAGTTGATTAAAGATGCAAGTGAAGCAATAACTAGTTGAAGAAATTGACTATTTAAGGAAGAGCAACAACACTTATGAAGAACAACGAACATATTTAGACTGTTGAAACATTTTGAGCAACGTCTATACTCTTGAAAATAATATCATTACTATTGTTCTTTAGAAAGTGAAATCACTCTTAAGAGAGAAATTGTTATTTTGTTTTTTGTGAGCTTAAGAACCTTATTATACACTTCGAGTGTGAAAGGTTGGAGATGTACTTGTCAGCTTAGAAAGGCTCATCAAATTTAATACTCAGTTTTTATAGTGAAACACTCAAGTTGGATACTTGGGGACTAGATGTAGGCTTAGTTTGTAAGTTGAACTAGTATAAATCAACTACGTCTTTCTTCTCTCTCTCCTTAAATTTTAAATTTTAGTGTTATATGATGTGTGTATTGATTTTAACAAGAGGCTCCTTTATCTTTATAAAAGGCTCCTTCTATTTTCAACTTGTAAGAGTTTCCTTTTAGTTTTAACAAGTTCCTTCTGTTTTAAAATTGTTTTAACCAGATTTATCATTCAACAGGCTCCTTTCGTTTAAGTAGGGTCCTATCCCATAAATGACTCCTATTGCCTAACAAGGTCTTGTCATTTAAAATGACTTTATTGTCTGACTGGCTCCTACTTTCTTTTTAAACTAGGATCTATTTATTATACGAATTAAAAGAACTTATGAAAAAATTTTATACACACAATTTAGCCCTTCTTGTGTGTGTTTTCTTTTATCATTTGGTATTAGAGCGAGGTTTCACGTTCTTTTGTTTTAGAGAATGTGATAAATCATGGCAAAAATATTAAGAAGTTTTGTTACGCCTCGTTTTCATAGTCCAATTCAGAGGTCATAAAAATGTGATCTCTAATACCATAACTATTGGACTCTCTTTTGTTAGACCCCGTTTTTGGAACCTAAAATTAGAGTCGTGAGAACGTGAGCTTAACCATCGTCGGTTCATCTTCAAACTTCGATACCATGTATGTTGGGTATTGGTTCTAGAAGTTCGCCGCGACAAAGTTCATGTTTCGCCGTGGTGAGAGGATGAGCACTTCTGTGGAAACCGTTCGAGGAAAGTTTGCAATGGCAAGCTATCGACTTTGCCGTGAAAAAGTTCCAAAATTTGGTCCAACATCTCTCAGGATAATTACGCCGCGGCGAGAAGCTTGACTTTTCTACGGAAAAGATGCAAAATCTTCCATAATGAAGCCTTTCAGGGAGGGTTCACTTAAGAAGCTTCCCTAGGTGTCTCCATCTATCCTTACCTTACTCTTATTATAACTTTTCCCAAATTTAGTTCCTCTAATGCAACCTCATTTCATGAAAATTCAACTATCAATACTATCTCATCAAACTCTCTAGTCTCTTTTCATTTAATTCATTACTTACAACTAATTCTCCTTCTTCACAATTTCCTATCTTTCTTTTTCATAACATCTCACTTATCTATCAACAAGTTATGTTCGAAATTCATCATCTCAAATTGATAACTTTCTTAAATATACCTAATTTCAACTCAATCTTATCATACGCAAATCCATATTTCCACTCAACATCATTCATAATTCATTAACATCAAAAGATAGAGTTTTACAAGTTCTAATGGCATTCTAATCCACAATACATCCATATCTCATAATTTCAAAATACAAAGGTTATATGAACTAATAATACTTGAAATGCGACTAAAGCCTAGTGTTTACAAAATCTAGCTAAAACTACAAAACATGTAGAACTCGAAGCCATAGTTTGACTCTTGACAACTAGATCTCATTTTCTTCACTTGAAGATGGGACAGAAGGGGGGGTAAGCTTAAAAGCTCATAGGTAACAAGTTTACAGTGGATAACAAGCAAAACCATTTATAAAGCTCATTTCCATTGAAAATTTTCATAAATGTAGTAATTCTACAATAAAATCACAAAACACTTATTTCTCAAAATTCTCAACTAATTCACAATAATGCAAATCATGTATGTATCAACTTGTTAACATATCATAAGCATATAAGCACATCAAAATGGTTTGGGTAAATCCATGAACATGGCAAACTACACATTTCCATATAATAGTCCTGTGTATTCGTAAACTTGACGCACTATCACAATCCCATATAGTGGTTTAGCGTAGCTGTAAACTTGAGGGAGTCCATGAAGGAGGTCCGTGCCACTAGTGGGTAGGTGGGAGAAGCCTTTTCTTGGTCAACGTGCACGTGACATTCTTGAATGGATTACATCAAACCCACATAACATGTATTTCATGACTGGAAAATAGATTGCCTAAATGGCACATTTCCAAAACATGATTTTTTTTAATGTTTTGCCACAAAGGCATATTTCGGAAACATAGTTTTTCATAACTTGAAATATTTCACATTTTATCTACCAAATTCATATATCAATCATATTGCAAATTTTCAAATCATTCAAAGCAATAATGCAACAATTATAAAGCAATTTGAAATCATTTTATTCTCTTACTTTAAAAGAAAACATTTATGGCTCGTTAGTTCTATTATAAACATGAAACCACCTTAATTTACTTGCTTATAAGTTGCTTCCTCTCCTCTTGCTCCTCTTGCCTTCCTTGAGTCCCTTTATCAATGAAAAACATCCCCATTCAATAGGAATACAATTTGAGGGCCCATATATATCTTATTCACGAAAATAAATTCTAAACACTCAAACTCTTCAAAAAATCCAAACATTTAAGTCAATTTTCCATGATCATTATGAACAGATAAAAGAAGCAATTAGGTAACACTTCCTTCTATAAAATGTTCATAATTGTATTAAGTTTCTAATGACACCAAAATCATTTAATTTGTTTTAGTAATTTGAAAGTTATACTCCAAACATTTTCGGATTGTTGTTATATTGAAAAAGTTTTCTATGCTCAAATTCCATCCAAAAATTGAGATTCTTAGATACTAAATTAGAACTCTATTTCATTATACAATTTGTAGTACTATGTCTCTAGTTTAATCAAAATAAAAAATCACTCCATTTGAATTAGTACAGAAAATGTTATGCCCAAAATACCTACGTATGCTCTGTGCTGCAAAGTTCACCATGACGAACTTTTCCAGAGGAAAAGTTCGCTTGAAAACTTACAACTTTGTCGCGCTAACCCTCGAGTTGGCCATGGTGAACTTTGACAGAAACAAATGCAGAACATACTTCAACTACATTTTCCTAGATTGTCACTTCCAACATTTCACTTATAAACCATCTTATACAAAAATCATCCTTTCTACTTCATTTACACTTCATTTCAACAAAATATTATTAACAAATGCATCAAGATCTATCTTTGATCATTAACCCTAAAATGTAAAACATTAACTCATACCATTCATCACATCTTTCTACCCACATTCAACCTTGTATTTCACTTTAACTATCACTAAATATGCTTCATCTAACAATCAAGAAAGGTTAATACTTATACTTACTTGTTTTAGCCTCAAAGTATTCAAGCCGTTCAAGATTTCCAAAACCCTAGCTTTTCTCATCTTCTTCTTTTCTCTCCCACGAAACTCGCTCCTTTCTTTCTTCTCACTCACATTCTTGCTCTCTTCTTAAATGGAGGACGCAATTTTCTTCTTCCCTTAATACCCTTAATGAGTGTAAAAAGTCCATTTTACCCCTTCCTTATATGCTTATAGTCTTATACCTTAAGTGTTCTACCCAATTTGCCCTTATCAATCTGGCAACATTAATTCTTCAATTCAATTAAACCATGTCACGAAATCTTACCAACATTAATGTAATAATTAACTCCACAAATGATCCCATAAGAACCTCATAATTTATTTAAACCATGCTTATCCCTCAAGAAAAAAATTAGGGGGCCAATACTTCTCCCCCTCTTAAAAGAATTTCATCCTTGAAATTCTTATCTGACTAATCGAGATGTATGGGTATTGTTTCAACTGTTTCCCCTTATATCTTCATCACTCAAATGCTTTCTTCTAGTTGACCATAGTCAATAGACTTACTACGTCTTTCTATTGCTTAATTAGTCATTCATTTTCTTAACTAGTTCCTCATTATGTTTCAGATCACTCACCATTTTTTTCCACTTCTTATATCAATGACACCCAATATCATATGATATCAAGATTCCTTAACATACTCACATATATTCCATTATGAATCTAGGATATCTTTTAACAGTAGCACTGACTCAGAATAATTTCATATAGACTAATTCATATTGGGCTTAACTAATCTTTTTTCCTAAACTGAGCACACCTTGGCACGGTGATACTCTCAGAGATCATTTATCTTTCACTTAATAATTCACATCACTGTAGCGTAAATACACTTAAATCTTGTGTTCATCTCACTTTACTTCATACCTTTGGTGTTGATCCACCAAATCCTTTATTATTTTGAATCACTTAAGTTCTGTTATAGACTCATTTCACTCATCAACAATATCCTTTGAATCAATCCTGGCCTTCAACCATTTTAGGCCTTATTCATTTTAAATGTAAGGGTAGGTGGCTCCTTTTGTCATATAATGCCCCATGCAATATCCTAATGACATCACTACGATAATGATTGTTGTGCTTAAAGTCAATCAAAGCTGTACATTGTAAATGAACACCAAACATATAAGCTTTAAGCATATCTACATCAGTCAAGATTGCTGGTAACTCATAAGTGTGGTCATTTGCTTCTATGTCTTTATCCATCAATTGCTATCCCAGCGTATTCCTACTAGGTTTTATAACATAGGTTATTATTTATGCTTCTCTAACAACCTCTTTGTTCAATCATCTTTATCGGTACACATTCCTCTTATTTCAATCACAAAGTATCATTCTTCCAAGTCGAACTTAAAATTCATAGTCATTTCCAATTTCTTAGTAAGATTCACAATTCTTGAATCCTTAAATTTGGGCTTTGTTCTTATGAATCTGATCTTAATTTTCAATATAGCTAATAATGCTTCATTTTGTCCCAAATTCAACTCCATTATGCACTCTTTATTGCATTAGATTTGATAACTCCAATATTTGAATTCATACTTCATTGCTATTGGGATTCCTACTTAATCTATCAGATACAACATTAACTTTACTAGTATAGTCCTCATTTGTACAACCATAACCTTTCAGTACTTCTATCTATTATCTAAGTCTCATATTCAATTCTTTCAACTAAATATTTTTTGGATAGGAAAAAGAAAGCATGCTATAATTTGGAGAAACGGTATATTTCAAAACTTTTAGGAAATCATTTTTCCAGCAGAAGCAACAAATCCAAATCATCATGCCAATCCATACATGATATGGTATAAGGACAATAAAAACATAAACAAGAGGAAGAGTATTACCGACTCCTTTGCTATAACTTTAAATCCTCTTTGCGCTATCCTATCCTTCTTCTTGTATCCAAATCCAACAAGAGGAAGAGTATTACCGACTCCTTTGCTACAACTTTAAATCCTAGCTGCACTATCCTCTCCTTCTTCTTGTATCCAAATCCTTTGCTTTTGAATCTTTTCCTTTAGCATTCTATCTTCTCCTTGTTGTTGTATCCTCAATCAATTTGATTTACCTCTTGTTCTTCAAGGACAACTAAGTTAACAAAATCCTTTGGCAGGAAGGGAGAAGAAATGTTTGCAGCCGCACATTTGACATTAAAATGCTAAATAAAGATGGTCTTTGCACATTTAACCTAAGAAAACCGAAAATGCTACTTCTCCCTTTAAAAAATTTGTTTTAATATAATTAATCTAATCAATTACATTAAACCAAAATCTAGCCCATTTCAAAATGTACATTTGAGCTTCTAATTAACCATTAATTAGAGCAAGCCAAATATTCAATTATGGGCTTCTAAAACCTCCATTTATATTTCTTACTTAGCTTGATAACCTTCCTTAAAGCCAAGTGG
>JANSVA010073553.1:0-11787 GCA_025504915.1 Erythroxylum reticulatum | reverse complement strand
CAAAATTTATACCAATTTAAAGAAACAAGAATAATCTACAACTTTTGTGTAGGAACCTTAGCCTAAGTCGGTTTACATCAATACAATTTATTTAACATCAACAAGACATGTTTTATGTCCCTGTAGTGCTATAACCTAGGCCAGGACTCAATTTCATGCCAATTTTGATAGTCTTAGAGACAAAATTAGTTTAATCTGAATCAAAAATCAAATCATTTAGAAATCTACAGATCAGGTTATAATCAAAATACCGAAGAATGTTCATGAAAATTCTCCAGTCTATAACATTCCAACAGACTTTCACGCTTTCATCTTATCAATCACTTCCAAATCAATTCAGATAGCTCTAAATTTTTATGAAGAGAAAGAAAAACGTCTTAAGAATCTATTGATCAAAGTTTCAAGTCATTTAGAGTTCGGATGAAAAAGTTATAGCCAAAAGACTTAGAGTTGTTTAATGAAATACTCTAGTTCACAACTCATACATGCAACCACCACCTTTTCTCTCTCTAAAACTCAAACCTTCATCTTCTTCACTGAACTGCACTTCCCCTCTTCTTCTTTCTTTCTTTTTTTTAATCTTTTCACTTATAAATCATACGTTCTACATTTCCATATCTAGTAAAACCTTTAAACAAGTTAGACTCAAAGTTACACTTCAAACATTAAAATCCGAAGTTTCATCTATTTCCTCTCTCTTTACTACGTTTTTTTCCAACTTTCTGCTCTTTTCCATTTCTTTTTCTTTCCCTCCTCAGTTCATGTTTTCTATCATCTTCCTCCTTAAAACACAACACCTTATTATGCTCTATGTTTTCTTTAACTTTAACCTCATATAAACCCATCCCAAACATTTCCTAAACATTTACACATATATCACAGAAACAGAGTATGTTCATCAACTACACTTTTCATTTTTTCTGCATTTCTCATTTTCATCAACACTTTATTTCATCATAAACTTTGCATTTTAATGTTTCACCTATGGCATTACGTCACTTAAATTTTTCCCTTAATTCTAAACTCATTCAAATTCATCTCTGTTAATACTTCATATATTTTTAGGCATGAACAGCATATCAACTAACAACCATATACGTATTTCTTAAAACTAGAATAGGGGACATATATTTCTTCATCAACTTAAATTTTTTTATATCTCAATCCAAAATCTATTTCATACAGTTTTTGAACAATTCCCAATTCTCAAATCCATCATCTAGTTCATTTATCACCATAACCTCACTTCTCAAACCCATGTATGCATATTTATATTTACACCGAAAAAAAAACTCATCAGAGCTACTTACTTAGTTTAGATACACTTCCCAGCGATAAGGATAATTCAATCACACACAAGAATTCAATATTTATAAATGAAGAACATAGAAGAGAATTTCGGTGCTGGGCATTCTTCGTAATGAAAATAAACAGACATTTCAGTAAATCTTTCCTCACTCAAACCTAACTACATGGCTATTTGTATGCAATTTCACATGTCACTCAAACCAATCAGCCACTTTTCACCACAGTTAAAAACCATTTGCCACAATACAAATTAGCCATTTGTCATATATATATATATTGCCCTATGTCACTATACAATTGGTCCATAAATCAAAATTTCTCTAAAATTTACCAAAAATATAAAATAATCTAAATGTTTTCCAAATACATTTTCAGCTCAAATTATTCACAATTCACATCTTAATTACATTTTTAACAATTAATAATACCCAGAAAATGTCAATGAATGCATATACAAATAATTGTAATGTGTAAGATTAATAATATCATGTATGTGTATGCCACATTATGTATAAACATGAGTTATACTTCCTAATTTCTCATTAATTATAATAATCATCATTTTAACCCTAATTCAAGTAACAGGATGTTACAATGGTGATGAGAAGAGTATAATTGCAACTGCTTCAAGCACGGATGATGAGATGTCCTTAGTTTATGTAAATGGTGAATGCTTCCATATTAGTAATTTTGGTTCTATGTGACTGATTGATATGAGAGCATCCTATCATTATGTTCCAAAGATGGAGTATTTCTCAAGCTATAAGAACGAAGATTGTGGAGATATAAAGATGAAAAACCAAAGTTCTATTAAGATTGTTGGTATAGGTGATATTCGAGTTCAGAAATATGTTAGATGCTTGCTGACCTTGAGAGATGTACAACACATCCTTGATATAAGGGTCAATCTATTATTAGAGAATGTGTTAGATTAAGAAGGATTTAAGCACACTTTTTAGGATAGGAAGTGGAAACTATCCAAAGACAATGACGATAGCCTGAGAAGAGTTTTGTTTCTTATTGTAGGAGACAAATTTAAAGGTGTTTAGTTGAGGAGAATTATACACAATCGAAGATGAATCTTCACTGAATCTGTGGCATTGACGATTGGGACACATGAGTGAGAAGGGATTAAAGTTGTTGGCTAGAAAATCCCTTATCCTAGTTAAGAACTCATAACTTCTTAATCCTTACAATCATTGTTTAACTAAAAAGTAGCATATAGTCTCTTTTAAGAGAAGCTCAGTAAGGAAGTCAGAGCTACAGGAGTTGGTGCATTTAGATGTCTGTGACTCTATTGAGGATAATGACCAAGGGGAGCAATGAGATACAATAGATAATGAAACACACTTTAAAAGTTGACAAGGGAGAAAAGGCCTTTTACAAAGTATCCAAGTTCTGAATACTTACTACTTAATATAGAGGGGGAGGCTACTGAGGGGGAGGTTGAGGATGTAAGAGGTTGCATTTTGTGAAAATGTTAGATATCATTGGTTGAGGTCCATGATAGAAAAGCAACAATTAATGTTTATGAAAATTCATACAAATTTAAATGTTGTTGATATGCATTTTGTGATATGATGAAATGTGCAACAAGATTTTTTTTAATTAGTCAACTTAGAATCTTAAGACAAAATTTTTTATTAATGAAAGCTTTGCCTCCTATTTAGGAATAATAAAATGTCTGAATCCAACCTAAAATTAATAAATTTAGTATGAGTTAATTGGATTTGAAGTTGAATTCAAACTAATCATAAATTTAGGCTTTTAGCTGAATTTAGGCTCAAGTTTCATAGCTTAGCTTGACTTAAAGCTCAACTTCTTCCTTATATAAAAATGACATCATTTTGTTTATGTATCAATGACATCATGTTCATTGAGTGTCCAACCCTATTTTGATAACTTGGATGATGTGGCGAATAAGATCACAATATATGTACGTCAGCTTTAAAATATAAAGACTGTATGGGAGAATCATCTAAAGATAGTAGAGTTCTTCATAGATATGGATGTATCATTCCTCGATAGATATAATCTCTTATCTTGTTAGTTGTGATGTAGATAAATCCTATTGGATAGAATCCTATTTGGATAAGGATGCCATCCTATTAGATAATGTGACGTAATCTAATTAGGATAAGATATGATCTAGTTAGTTGAGTTCAGTTAGGATTCTAACTTAGCTATCAAGTCAGAGGTGCTTGTAAATAGCTTATTTGAGCTTTGTTCCATATATGAGATAGAGAGTGCAACCACAATGTCCAAAAATGAGGAAAAATAGAGATGGGGTAAAGAGGATTATATTCTTATCCTTGTTCGATTGTTTTTAGGTTTGTTTGAGGATTGTTGATTGTGATATCAACTCTAGTTTCAATCCTAAAACTTTGTGAGATAATTTGTTATTGTTGGGGGGTAAGAGATCAACTTTTCTTGTAAATCCTTGCTGAGTTCAATGGATTTATTTATCAAATTTCCCCATAGTTTTTCCCCATTGAAGAATTATTTCTTATTGTCGATATTCGATTGACTTTTTAGAGATGTTATTTATGTCCCAACAAATGGTATAAGAGCCATTGTAATGAAAGGTGGAAATAACTTTATGGTTAATTTAACATCATCAAATTACTCGATATGTAGGCACATGATAGAGGACCTTCTATAATGCCTATTGATGTGGAAAAAGGAGTGAAGGATGATGTTCCTTCAAAACCTGAAAAGATGTCGAACAAAGAATGGAAAATATAGCGAAAACTAATGTTTTAAAAACTAAATCAAACAGGCTGGTTCAACAGAAAATAATACAAACTAGCCAGTTATCTAGTTCAACTTTAATTAATAACCTTTATATGGAAAAATTGATCAGTTTATTATGGAACTGGTCGGTTTTCCAGTGAACCAGTAGAACCAGTTTGTATATAGACATACGTAAACTTTAGATCTTAAAAAATGAAACTCTCTTTGATCGCCGCTACTCTCTTCTCTTCGCCATTCTCTTCGTAAAACTCATCGCCTCCATCTTCTCTTCTCCACCTTTCTTGTCTACGTTTGGTTTTTCCTTTGATTTCTTTTAAGGGTATTGCTAATTCTTTTTTGTATCTTAGGCCTAGACTTGTTGCAGTAATATATGACTCTTTGATTTTGTGATTTAGGTATTATTAGGTAATGTGGGTCGTGTGAGTTAGAGAGTGAGTTATCTATTCATACGAGTTGTGAAGTTATTGAAAATTTATATGGAAATCATCCTTGAACATACTCATATGGCTTGTTTTGTAAATTACTTATGGCTTTCATGGCTTAATCTCGAGTTATTTATATCATTCATATGACTTGTTTGAGTGCTTTAGATGTTAGTATGAATTGATTGATTGTATTGGGAAGGAAGCATGAATTTAATTGTTTTCCTGCAACAATTGATACAATATAGTTGCAGGTGAGAATCATAAGGTTTACGTTGAAATCAAAGCTTGTGCCTTTTATAGAGATGATACTACAGGTAGTATAAAACATTTGACACATTCTGGCATATATTATCTGCAAAGCCAGAATCTTTGAAAGGTTTGATTCTTTACATCTTTTTCACCTCTTTTTTTCCTTTTTAGATAAAACTCTGTTTTGTTTCTTCATTTTAATTTCTAGTCCAGGAACATAAGTCATCATGTTGGCAACTTGCTCTGCAAAAGCAAGAAGGAATTACACAAGCTCCACACCTTTTGACACTATAAGTGAAGTCTATATCAGTCATTCCTGAAATGGATTTGATGAACTTTAAGTTTTTTTTGCAGTACATGAAGCAATTCCATGTTAAGATTTATCTACACAGCAACATAATATTGGTAATCTTGTCACTTTGAGTTGCGACTGCTATTAAGCATAGTTTTATTGTTTTGGGGGCTAGAAAGTGATAATATAGAAGTAACCAGAGGCTAAAAGATACACTTTTAGTGTTGCTAATCTACTTTGAATTAGGTGCTTTATTTTGTGATGTTGAGACTACTTTGAATTGGGTGCTTTATTTTGTGATGTTGAGACTTTCTTATTCTTTGATTATGTATCCATAAGAATTTTGTGCTTTCTTAACCTTGATCTTGTAGTTTGTTAGTGTTCATTACCATCTTTAACATTGTTTTATACTTAAAATAAGCTATTGAATAATGTTGGATTCTTATATATGGAGCCAACCATTAGAAATAACAGTTGAATCTCTTGATGACTCAAAGAATCTTACAAGTTACATTGTCGTTTGTGTGGAAAGGGATAAAAATAGGGATTTTGACAAGAATGTAGCATTGAGATTAAGAGAATGGAAAACCATTCCTTTTGTTAAAGATAAATGTGCATTCGGTACTTATGCAATTATAACCATTGGTGGAATAATCAAGCAAAATGTGGTTTCATGGTGACAAATTTGATTTCAGTATTGACAACAAATTGTACCATATTTAAAACACTTCTAGGCATGTTTTATACTTGATTGTTAAGTTGCATTCTTGTCATATAATTTATAAAATGAAAATGTGCATATTATGACATTTCTATAGCAACCTAATTATCCCATTTATATGTTAAGTAAAGTTGTCTTGATTTTGAAGGTATAACTAGATTCGGGGAGAGTTTCAGAGACTCTTATTTCTTCCATGTGGAGCGAGAGCAATTTCCCATCACTCCATTCATTGTCAGATTTATGATTATACCAGAACTATGAGATTATTATGTAAATTGCAGATAGTTATTTCACCTTTTAAAACTATTTCATTAATTAAGTTTACCTAAAAATGATTTTTTGCATCAAAGAAGAAGAATCATCGTCTGATTTTGATTATAATAAACTTGAAAAGGTAATTTATGAAGAAAATGTGTTTACCACAATGAATAAATTAAGAACATCTACTGATAGTCAATTTATATCTTATTTTGATCTTATTTAAGTTAAATGTATAATGTATTACAAATTATTAGAAATTGACCCAAATGCTTTAAATAAAAGTCTAGTTTCAGAGTATTTAGATAGTGTTGAAGAATTTGGAAATTTTGACGATGATGAGATACATATTTTTATTGTTATTTTAAGTTTTATATTAGATTCAAATTTATTTATTATTAGTTAATTATATAATAATATAAATTAGTGTATTTTTATTTATTTTATAATTTTTACTGTTTATTTATTATATAGCGATTTAACATCAGTTGAACCTTTAAACCTTAAACCTTTCCTTTGACTGGCTCGATATTCGATCCAGGTTTTAAAACATTGCGGAAAACTCTAGGCACTATAAGACAATGGATTAATATCAACATATTCATTCCTAGATAGACGCAATATCTTATCTTTTTAGTTGAAATGTAGATAAATACTATAAAATAGAATCTTATTTAGATAAGGATGTCATCCAGATGGGTAATGTGAAGTAATCTAATTAGGATAAGATATGATCTAGCTAGTTGAGTTTGGTAGGATTCTAACTTAGCTATCAAGCTAAAGATGCCTATAAATAGTTTATTTGAGCCTTGCTTCATATATGAGATTGAGAGTGAAGCCACAACGTCCAAAATTGAGGAAAAAATATAAAGAGGCCAAAGAGAGTTAGATTCTCATTCTTATTTGATGTTTTTGGGATTGGTTTGAGGTTGTGTTGATTGTTATATTAACTTTAGTTTCAATCCTAAAACTTTGTGAGGCAAATTGTTGTTATTGAGCGTGAGAGATTGACTTTTCTTGTAAATCCTTATTGAGTTTAGTGGATTTATTTGTTAGTTTGTCACGTGATTTTTCCCTCTACATTGGAGGGTTTTTTTACGTTAAATCTTAGTATTTATTTCCATCTTAGCTGCTGCAAATTGAAGAATTATTTCTTATAGTTAATATTTGGCTAACTTTTTAGAGATTTATGTTTTTTATCTCCCAACAATTTTATATATAAAAGAATATTTGTGTTAGTGGCCCTCTATCAGTCGTCTCACTCTCGTCGTTTACTCATCTGTCCTCCGTCCAATTATCAATTGTATTGTAAATAGTAAACATTTGGATTTTCTCACGCCTACATTTCTCGTCATCTTTCCTCCCTCCGTTCATTGTCTTGTTGTCTGTTGGACCCAACGGTTGCACCATTTAAGATGGGTCATGTATATTGCTTTTCTGTTGAAACCTCACGTCTGTTCACTACCACTTCTATTGTTTTGATGGAAGACAACAAGGAATATAAATTCTGTGAAAGGGGGTATTGTGTCCCTATGTAACACCTTACTCCTGCAAGACGCGTACCCAACATCTTGAGGGATATCCGAGTTCGTGCCCCGCGAGGGTGGCATGCTAAAGCACTCAATCATTCAAAACTCAGTACACATTTTTTTAAAACCACAATCATAACTTTCAAACTCCATAATTGTCGATCCAAAACTCCAAAAATTATAAACTTTATATCAATGGAAAGCTTAACAAAAGATCTACAACTTTTATGAAGATAACTTTGTCAAAATCTCTCTATAACAGTACAGAAAATTCATGAAAGTTTAAGATCAAAAGTTCAACTCTCTAAAGATCTATTCTCAGAAAATTTCCAGATGACTTCCATTTTCCAAAATCCAACACTTCAATTTTTTATTTATAGTTTTTCTACTCCATTTTATTAAACTCATTCACTATAAATTCATACCACTCCAAAATATACAAGTTGAAACAAAAAATATCAAAAGCCAAAAATTCATATTCATCTTATTCATACTATGTTATTTTTTTGCATTTTCAACTATCATTCTCAATCACTATTCTTCCTCTCAACTTCCATTTAAACACTTATTCCCATCTCAAACCATCATTTTACAATTTCTCTTTAACTAAAAACCATTTCCTTGATCATCTCTAAGTTTTCATCAACTCACGTACAACATATATATATATAAACTTGCACAGTGAAGAACAGAGAACATATCACCTTTCCATATCTAATTTTCTACACTAATCCTATACATCATTCCATTGCTATTTCAACTCTAAAAACTATTTCCACAATATCATATCACTAAAAATCCATGAAAAACTAAATAACACTATGACCATTTTTTTATCTCATCCACAGTGTTCATGAATGTATATATATATACGTAAATGCCATGATCCATCCAACTAACAATAATTCATAAAATTATTTCATGAATCCACAACTCTAAAGGGTCTGTTCATTACTTACTTATTGAAAACTGTAAAAGCTCCAATTATCTTCAAGCCCTAACTCCATGAAAAAATCACGTATTCACTGTGTAAACTGACCAACTTCTGGTTTTTCTTAGGGTGGAAGAATACATAGCAGTGGTAGAGTTGTGGGACAAGGAAAAACAAAGAAATCCCTTAGAAGGATTTTGGTAAACAACTTGGTGTATTGAAAAGAAATTCGAAGGGGATGACTATGAAAGAGGAACTTAAACAAACAACTTAGTCTGTTTACTCTCTAGTATCTTAACTCACTCTTAGACAAAAATCATAAAGGCAACTTATTAAGTGACACTTGTCACTTTCTTAATACCTAAGCTCTAACTTAGTTTCTTTTGAAACTAACTCCACTAATTCTATCTTTACAAAACAACTAATTATCTCCAATACCCTTTTGATTCCTTTTTCCTATTTTCCATAATTCTCTATTCCAAAAATTAACACCAAAATTAAAAAATATAACAATTTCACTAACCCATAAAATTTTCAATGTAAAAACACTCATAATTCTAAAAAATAAACAAATCAATACAATTATACTCGGAATTATTCATGAATGCATGTTCAATTATTTTCATGTTCAAAAAGATTCACTATTCATGTGTATGTGTATGCCATTTTATGCATGAGCATGAAAATGCAAATTCTAAGCTCTCATTGACCACTCTTATTTACTATTCTAGCCTCCCCACAGGTAACGGGGTGTTACACCCTAAGCTTGACATTTTTTTGATGCAGCATCTTATTGAATTTGTTAAAAGCTTAGAAGAGCCCTCTCACCTATTTGAATCTCTCAACATCAATGGCAGGAGGTATGAAATTGAAATTCAGCATTTCTGTTTCTTTCATGTTTAGTAGTTGGTATCATAGAAAAATTTTCTCTGCCTTGAGGTAGTTAATTTTCTACAATTATATGCATGAATGGGCGTTTTGTCTGTTGCACATGTTGATGTTGTTAAAGTCACTATATTGTGAAACTGATCTTACATATTTGAAAGAAATTTAATTCTATTTAAAATGGATTTTGAATCATTAAAAATGGAGTTTTAGAAGCCAAGATATAGTTGGATTTGTAAAACAGGTCGAATCTAGTTGAGTTGACCCACTGGAGGTTGAAGACGACATATACTGTGTACATTTTTCATTGTTGTTCATTCTAGGCACTGGTTTTAGTGTTTTACCTTTCAGTTATTGACTTTTATTAATTACATGAAAATGTTTCATGGGGCCACCATTACTTTAATTATTATGTAGAAGTCTGGACAAACAATTCTATTTGTGGGGCCGATTTAAAATTTTTTTCAAGAATCCTACAAATAAAACATTTTTTAACATAGAACTTTGTTTAAGTGGTGGTAAATGCTTTTCACTGATGACCCAGGCTTTTGTTACATACACGCCTTTTGCCAGTGATAGGGTATACCGTATTTACAGTATAGTCTATATGTATTTTGTGTTTATATATAAATATGTCAACTTTGAAAAAATAGCCCAATTTTATTAAATTACAGGATTTAAGTCGTTGTTTGATTTTAAATTTATGTATATATTTATTTTATGCAAATATATGATAATAAATTTTAAAAGGATTATGTGAAACCTTTATTATTCATATTTTGCATAAAATGAGGTGTCATGTGATCAACATAATTTTAATTAGTTAAAGATTAGCCACAACATCTTCGATTAAGAAAAAATACATATTAAATGTTATGGATCACATATAGTAAAATGAAACAAATTGTAATTATTGATATTCAAATATAATAAATTTTATCCCACAGGAAGATTTATTATATTTGCATGGTTAATTAGGATGAAATAGTAAATTATCTTTTTCTTAATTTACCCACAGGTATTAAGAAAAGGAATATAATTTGATAGTTTCATCATATAAAGGTTATATATAAATTTTTTAATTTAAACTTAGCCCACAGGTATTAATTGTTATATCATTCACATTTGAAATATGATTGCATGTTTTAACATTGGTAACATATGATACAAGTTTCTTTGCTTAAATAAATTTAGTGAGATAAGCATGTTTATTTGAATTTTGTGTAGTTATTCAACTTGTGAATTTTTCTTATATTCAATGTGATATTCCTGAATTGAATGGTGATAGCTATTAAATATGAAAAGAGAGGATTTTCCTCCAATTTTGGTGTATGGACATTGATTATGTTATATGAAAAGCTGAGCCACGTGTACCTACTAAAATTGCTCTTTATGAACTTTGGAAGGGATCAAATCGCCTAAGCATGATGTATATAAAGACCAAAATTCATCATAGTATTCCTGGTTCTATTGGAGAATGTGATCATGTCAGGGATCTACCGAAGGCTATTGATGACCAGTTTGAGTCTTCAGATAAGGCCTTAGCCAACACCTTAATGACCAAGTTATCATCAATGAAGCTCACAAATGTTGAAGGTGTGCGTGAGCATATCGTATAAATGAGGGATATTGCGACTCAACTAAGGTCTCTTGAGGTTGAGATGTCCGAGTCTTTCCTTATGCATTACATACTTAATTCCCTTTCACCTCAATATGGACCCTTTAAAATCTCTAACAAGACACACAAGGATAAATGGTTTATCAATGAACTGCTGACCATATGTGTTCAAGAGGTTGGTTGGGTAAAAGTGCATATATGGCCACAGAAGGAAGGAATAAAGGGCAAGCCAGACAAAAAGGAAAGGGTAAAATACCAGTCCGTACAGAGATCAAAAAGGATATCAATCCCAAATGTCGCTTTTGCAAAAAGAAAGGGCACATAAAGAAGGATTATGCCAAATTTAAGGCTTGGTTTATAAAGAAAGGTATTTCAATCTCACTTGTTTGTTATGAATTTAATATAGTTGATGTTTTTCATAACACTTGGTGGATTGATTCCGATTCTACAATCCATATTTCCAATACCTTTTAGGGTTTTCTAAACCATAGGAAGCCAGTGGGAAGTGACCAATCCATCTATTGAGGCAACAAGATTCGTTCACATGTGGAATCTGTTAGGACATGCAAATTAGTTTTAAATTTTAGTTTTGTTTTGAATTTGGAAAGAACATTTTATATTCAAAGTTTCTGTAGGAATTTGATTTCAATTTCAAGACTTATACTTTTGGGATATTCCTTTAATTTTTCAAATACATCATTTGGTTTGTATCATGGATCTAATCTTGTTGGGAATGGTACAATGATTAATGATCTTTTCCAAATTAATTTGCAAGAAAATGTTTTTCACAATATAATGCATGTCCATAGTAATTCTA
>JANSVA010073542.1:0-11788 GCA_025504915.1 Erythroxylum reticulatum | reverse complement strand
ATCGGCTGTCGATGCATTCCAACTGTCTGTTAGATCCAGTGAATGGTCTTCAGGTACAGTTTAATGGTGAGCCCCTATCTCGTACGAGTCCCTGGCCGTACGGAACGAAACACAAAACCCTGAGAAAAACAACTAATAAAAAGAAAAAAAGTTATTTTTGCGAGTTTCTATTAAGAATTTTAGGGTGAAAAAATTAAAATAGTTTTAAAATATGTTGATAGAACATACAAAATAAAGTCTTAAGTTAGACAGAAGGATACAATTTTTACAAAAGGAAAGAAAATGCATAAGGAAAGGGATAATAACAAATTAAATAATATAGAAAAGATTCGTTGTAACATATGTTTTTACCCCTTTTCTCCGTAACACTCATTTCTCACAAGTCAACAGTTCGCGAAGGACCAATTCGTGAAAAAAAAAAAAAAAGAAACACAAGCAACAAGTTCTATGGAGTCTCATTTTGGCATTCTTTCGGTGGTACCACGTCTCTATTGCACTAATTCCTCAAGAGGAAACAAATTAACTGGCCATGCTCAAAGTTTTAAATTGTGAAGTTCAACCGAAATTACTCTCACAGGATTGTGGTTGCATTTTCTTTTACCACAAATTCCGGTAATTGCGATCCTACTTTGTCCACTTCGTATACAATTTTGTCATAGTCCACCAGTGCAGCTAATTCATTGGCCATGTTCATTTCAGTCTATTACTAACTTTCCATAAACAAAAATGTACCTTATATTACCAAATTTTAATGTATTTTATTAAGTAAAGAAAAGTTTTATTTATATAGAAAGTTAAAAATGAAGTTTTAAGATTATAATTGTATTTTATATTAATTTAAGAAAGTTATTTCACCTCTTGTCAAAAAGAAAATTTTAGATCTTTTGGCCGCCAAACATTAAAGTACCAGTGTATGAACTCCGGCATTCCAAAAGCTTGTCATCATTTATCTCTATCCCTGTTATTTTTGTTGCTCCCTCCATAACCTGCAATTAATTCCCTATGAAACAGAAAATGGAAATGAAGACATTGTTAGAAAATCACGGTGGGATATAATTCGTACGCAATGGAATAAAAATGAAAATTAAAGTCAATATCATTTTAAAATTTTATAATATGATTAATACATAAAAATAATAGAGAATAAATTATGAATTTATACTTTATTGTAAAATTTGATCATTTTCTTACAAACAACAACACCAACATCAATAACTTAATAAAAGTCTTGCTGATGCACAAATTCATATTTTATTGTAAATTTGATCGTTTTCTTACAACTCCTCTCAAACTAATTTCTAAAATTGATTAATTGCAACTATTATAGTCAGACATATATCGAGACTTTAATCGTATCTACGTGAATTAATTGAAATAACTCTACAGGTAATATAGAGACGGATAAGCAATGATTGCTACTTAATTTAGAGTCTATGCTTATTTATAATAGAATTTAGACCTTTTAGTAATTTAATTGAAACATAATTCTAATTTCAATTAAACTTTAATTAGAATTATAATGAATTCTAACTAAATATGGTCCAAATAAGATCCATCATCTCATATTGGTCCTTATTTATTAAATATTTTGTATATAATCTTTTTTATGAATAATGTAAAGCAATATTATTCTATGAAAGAAAATTTTCGTATTTAATCTTAAAGTTTCTCAAACTTTACAATCAAGTCTAACTTAATTAAATTTACCTTTTTTTATCAACAATTCTTTTTGTGTAATCTTTTAGATTCCTAAATATGTTGCCAATGGATGTAAATTATAACCTTAAATTTTATTTAAGATTAGATAAATCAATTAATTCTCTAATTATATTTATAGATCAACATTGACATCTAAATGCATCATGACCATCCAAATATTAGGAATATTAAAGCAAATTTGACAATCTTATGCATAATTTTTTTTGTATAATTCAATTATGTTATCATATAATGTTTCGATTAAACATAATGTATGTAATTAATTTCTACTTTATTTGAGTATAATCATATTATTTCTTTGTCATTATTATTTAATTCCATTAATAACATTTGAAGATTAAAGATAGAGTATAAAATTAATGTCTATCCTATTTGAATCTAATCATATTAGTTCTCCACCATTAGCAATCAATTTTGTTAATGACATTTGAAAATACTTTTTTAATTTTCATTACACCTTAGCTAATGATTTCTTGAATTAATATTAATCGAGAACAATGAAACATTCTCTTTAATCACTTTAAGATGAAGAATCGTATGTTAATCACTTAGCTACCTCCATGTAATATGATATATTTACTGATTATTGATTGAGCTATCATTAACTAGGATAAGTTGTAAGTGGTATTAGCACATAACAATCCATATATGAAATAGTCTAGAGATCTCAAATTAAAGATCACTTATATAGACATAAGTAATTTTTCGAATGAAACTATCATATTAAGTCAGTTCAATGAACTTATTTTCTAATAAGCACTAAGATATTTCTTAGAATATCTCTATAATTTACTTTATAAGATCAACTACTTCCTTCGTAAGGAAGAAACAAAATATCTGTTAGTCATTTTGTCTCTATTATGTATAGTCTCAATAGAATAATTTAAGAATAATATATCAATGTAATAAGAATCTTATATTTATGACTTCATTATAATTTTATTAGTAATTTATATTTATCTTAAGAATTTTATCTTATACATCAATTAAATTAAACAAATATACATGAAATAAACAATACATTTAAATAATTATATCACAAAACAATCGATTGGTTGTAGTACAAAAACCAATAATCTCTCACTTACACTAAGTCCATCCTTTAAGTATCTTATACCATATGTCTGTATGATGATCATACTACTATCAAAACAGTGTTTTAATGAGAGCATTCTACAAAATTCTCTATAATAAGCGCTTACTTAAATCTTACAATTTTATCTCAATTATAATCATACTTAAAATAATTTTCCTAATACATATTTAAATCTTTGATGAAACTTTAGCTCCTTTCACATACCTAATGGCTCTAATATTCTATGATGCGTTACTATTTCAATGATGCAAGGAATTATAATAAGTTTATTAAAGAGATTATTAATCTAAAAAATCATTTCCGTTAAATGAATAACGTATTATGGCTTGATTAGCAATTAATGCAATATTGGAACCTTTTCAACTCAAATTGATATTGTTTGAAGTAAAATATACCTTAAATGGAACTAACTTCTGTTAAACTCAAGTTAATGTCTTTGAAATCAAATATCTATGTACTTGGACTATAATAAGTAAACAACTTCCATATCTATCTATATAGATTTAATTCATATAATTAATTTGTTACCTTCTTATACGTAATAATAGTTATTCTTAAACTATCATATTTTCAGTAAGTGAAAATGTGAAATATTGTTCTTTATGAGCAATGTATCAATGCACACTCCTACTAAAGAATATAATCATACTCTCACTAACCTACTTTTAGATATGATATATTCATAATCATCTTTAAACAAGCTCTTTTAATTTATCATAAAGGTGAACATTTTAAAATCTTATAAACTTTTAACTACACATTAAATGTATTAACAAGGGCAATAATTCCGTCCAAATATATTGTCACAAGATTTTAACATTTTAAACTTCATTTTACTCACACTACTTATATTAAGAATCAAATGCATTAAAACAAACATTTTATTTAATAAGGTTTGTAAAATGACATCCAACTTTTTGGATATCTCATAATCTTCTATTATCGAATTTAGTTCTAAACTTATTGTATAAGATATGCTTTAACAAAGCGTCACACCCTAAACTCATTAACTTGACTTTTTTATAGTTATACCATTTCATATCTAATATGAAATCTTATTAATTGATTTAATTAGAACTATTAAAGGCAAGTTGTTATACTAGGCATAACTATAGAAGAAATAAATATTGTATCCTACAATATCTCATATTACATTTTTATCCTTACAAATTTATAATATTTGAAATTTAGTTGTGGAGCTGGAGAATCTCATCCCCCATAGATAACTGAAAATTTTAAATCTTGCCATATCAATCTTACTGAAGTGTTTCAATATTCTCAACATTAATTTCTATTTATATATTAAGCATGAGTCTTCTTTGATCCAATACATATAAAACTATATGTACAATCATAGATTAACTACTTCTGCTCAACAATCTATTGCTTATTATACTTTGATCATTGTAGTACTATTAAATCCAAATTAAGTATTAATTACTAAAAGTATGAATAAAAAATGTATGTAATCTCTATCATATTTCATATAAGTCATGCAAACATTTTTTTCTAATAACAATTATTATCACACCTAAGTCAATGCCTTTAATTGCCCATGTTTATACTTTAGCAGACTAAATTAAATGGAACTATTCTATAAAGTTAGTATACCTTTTAGCTCTACTCTATGCAATTATATACATTATGTTATTATTGCATTAACATCTATCTTATATAATATTATTAAAGTTTATGATACATTAGTCAACTCAAAATGTTATTACATTTTGTCAATAGCTCTACTCTATGCAATTGTTGTATTAACATCTATCTTGCAATTTACTATTAAAGTTTATGAGATATTAGTCAACTCAAAATGTTATTGCATTTTGTCATATATGATATTAACATATCTTTATAACTTTGTTTCCAAATTCTTAATAAAGATTATTACATAATGTACATATAATTTTCCTTTCTATCTTTGAGAGCTCTTATCAAATCTAAATTATATCTAAGAAATTTGATTCACTAACACCTAATATCAATTATTCTAAACAAAGAAATTTTTTATTTATAACATAAAGTAATATAAGTAATTCATAAGTTACATGATATGGTTACTTCCACTATTTTATTCAAAATAATAATCTCATAACTATTCCAGAAAGATTACTCTTATCTCTCAAGTGGGATAGGATCTTATTTAAATTTAGTTAATCATAAATTTGCTTGCCAGACCAACTAAAGTTAAATTAGGTAGATAACAACTTTATTAATCACATCTAATATAAATCCTAGATCTACTCGGTGACAACTCTTGCCAAAATATATCTTATATTTTATTCTTAACTATACCCTAGATTTATATGATCATGGGTTTATTCATCCAAATCATGCAAATTTAATTAAGTAAGACCCATTATTATAAGACTAAATATATTTGTGTTAAAGTAACATTGAGTTTACTTAACAAGCTTAACTATAAACAAAAATCTAATTATTCTTATAACAATAGAAATAACAATCATATTCTAAACATGCACTTAATATTTTGACGAGGATTTAATTTTAAATGGTCTCTTCAAACACACGTATATGTAAAATATTATATATTTAAACATATAATCCAATATACACATATAAACAATGACCTGGTTTGATCTATTCAACCATGAAAACCTTAAATTGACTAATTTTCTAGTTTAGTTTTCAATTTTCCAGTTCAATTTACTTTAACAAATGTTATTGTTAAAAAATGATCAATTTATTAATTAATCAGACAGTTTTTGTAAACGAATCAGTTTTATAAAATAAAATAATCAATTAATTTTCTTTAATAGTCTTTTTTTTCAATTAAACTTCAAATTCTTTAATAGGTAAAGACAATCTCCTTTAATCATATTTCAAATTCTTTAATTGTATTCAATCTTTAACTATTTTTATAACAGTCTAATATCGGTTAAATCTTTTAACCTTAAACCTCTTATCTTACCGGTTTAACTATCGGTCCAATTTTTAAACTATTACATATAACATATCAACATATCTATAAACATATAACTTATTATGCAAATATATAATCAAATTATATGCAAGAAACAACAAGTTTTGCTTGATTCTAGTTATTAATGCTCATAATCTAAAATAATATTTGAATTCTTTAAAAAATTAAATTAGATTAAACTCATTGATTCCTAAATGAATTAAGTTCATATTCAAAAAAGAATTTTAATTGATTTTAAAATAAATTTTAATTTTAATTTAGAAACTATTTATATTTATCTTGATTCCTTCAATAAAATTTAATTGAAAACTCCTTTCTAAAAATTTTATAAGACATTTTAATCTAATTATAAATAACTATTTAATTAGAAAATAATTTTCTAATATTAAAGAAAACCACTTTCAAAATTAAAGAAAAATATTTTAAATATAATTTAAAAAGTCTTCTAAATATTTATTTAGAGATTAGTTTTTCAATTAATTAGAGAATCATTCCTTAATATATTACAAACAATTTTTAAAAATTAAAGAAAGCTAAATTTTCTTAATTAATAAATGAAAACATCTTTCAAAATTTAATCAAGAAAATAACTTCTTTAATAAATTAAGAAATTTATTATTCAAATTAATAAAGAAATAAGTTCTATATAAAGCAAAATAATAACGCACTAAACAAATAATAATAAGTTTAATTGTTCTTAATCAAATTGAAATAAATAAATTTAATTAAGAAAGACATTTTTAACTAATTAAAAAACACTTTTCTTAATTTTAAGGATTCTATTTAATTAATTTCAATTTAATTGAAATATATAGAAAATATTTTTGTAAAATTTAATTAAGAATCAATCTAACTGTTAATCTTACTTAAACTAAAAAATAATTACTTTAATTTTGAAATTAATTTTAAAATTTAAAATTCTTGTTTGATAAAAAGTGATTTATTAAGTTAAGAATACATTATTTAATACATTAATCCCAAAACTAAACAAATTAAAACTTAATCTGTAATACCCTATTCCGAAACTCACATTAACTAATTTTTATTTCCATATAGCACTTATTCTTGCTTAAAGTTATATTAACTTTATAACCAAACAAACTTCTGAATAGAATCTCATTGCAGCTCCTTGGAACCACCTTCTTCTTCAACCATGTGCCTTCTCCCTCTTAATTTCTATTGGCTTCACCTCTTAAGTTTAGGAAAAATATTTTTCTTGATTTGTAAATTTATTTTTAGTTATAGGTAATAACATATGATGATTTGGCTAGTATTTTTATATTCAGTGTTAGAATTAATAGGTTTTTGGAAAGAGATAAACTATAAGTATTGTTATTATTATATAAGGAGGGTGATGATGTAGCACTATATATGGTATAAAGTTGAAGAAGGTCAACTACTTACTTATGATGAGGTGTGTTAAGCAGTGGACTTGGAAGAAGACAAATTCCTTACAAAATTTAAAGAAGTGATTGGACTATGAAACACATTTGGATTAAAAGTAGGAACATTAAAGATAAAGCAAGGTATAGAAAAGGTTAAGGAAATATGGCTAACATCATCACATGACAGGCCATATAACCTATAGTTTTTGTTACTTTAGAATGCATAGAACTATATAAAAAAAAATTGAGTGGAAGCATTAGGTAAGAGTTTGAGACTAGTGTTTGTAATCAACAGGCTAATCATATCTATATGATGGGCAAGTCATATACTGAATGCTATATTAAATTAAAAATTTTGAAATTGTTTGATAATATGCTCCATCGTTGATATAAATAGTCTTGATTTTGGTTTTAAAGTGATTTTTAATGATTTTGAAAAATTTTATCAAACATCTTAGACATTTTATATTTCAATTATTAAAAATAAAAGAAAGATTGTTTTATTAAGTAATAAAAATGAAATCATCACAAAAATTTTTAAGAGAATTCATAATTGTATGACATAAAACATCTAAATATATAAATTAAAATGGTTTATCACAAAATATAGAGAACATTTTTTTAGAAAATAAATAAATTCATTAATAAGGGAATAAGAAATGTAATAAACACTCGGAGAATAGCTCCATACTAGCACCAAGCCATTACAAGTCCTATTCTATTAAGGCTAAACATTACATATTTAGGAAATCATAAAAGTAAGATAAAAAGTTATTAGGATTATCACTCGACTAGGAGGAGCAACGTCCTAGCTCTCTTGTTGAATGTATAATGTTTTTGAGCATATCATAACTATAGGAAAAGAGTATAAAGCTAACACTTTCTCATCCTATGATGGTATTGATGTCCAAATTTATTAGGTATTTTCTTTTCTATAAGAACATTTTTAGAAGAACCTGATGATTGTTCTTCTATTTCCTTTGAAATAGACTAATATTCCTCTCTTTCCAATTCTTAGATAACCAACCAAAAAAGATTCTAGAGTTAATAAATTCCTCCTTACACATTCTTCTTCTTTCAGTAATTTCACTTTAAACTGATTATTTTCAAAATCATCAAATATGAAATCATCAAAATTATTTCCTAAATTAGAGTAAAAGACCAACAACAAACACAAAACACAATCTACACTTAAATGCATCAATTAGGTGCCTGTGTACTCAATTAAGGTACTTTGCAAACTTCCCAATACACACAATCTTACCATAATAATAATCAATCTTCCTAAAACAAGTCTGCACATGAAAGAGTAAGGTAAAGAAAAAGTAACAATTTTTTGAACATTAACCACACATTAACTAATTCACTCATCCCTAACTAAAATTCCATAAGAAATAAATTGAATAATTATACAGTAACTAAAATTCTAGAAGAAAAAAATTAAGAACTCTACAAAACACAAAAATTGAAAAATAAAAATGTTGAGACAATAAATTAAAAGAAAACGTTGGAGGGATGAGATCAGAAAATAAATGTAGATGGTGAGCAAAGAAGACAATGACCTAAGAACCACAACCATGAGAGAAGAACACTTCTAGAAAAGGGGAATAAACGTCGATTAAGTAGGAAACATGATGATAGAAAAGGAGGAACACAAAGACAAAGATGAACACAGGAGGAAAATGATGAAGAGAAATAACAAAGACAAAAGAAGAATTCGTTGGAGTAGTAGAACACGAAGATAGAAGAAGAAAAGCCAAAGGAGATGTCTATGTTTGGGTTATACGTCTCAGAAAACGATGTTGTTTAAGTGAAGAAAATGATTACATTTACATTGTTTTTCTATTCTTCTTCTTTTGTTTTTGTAACCAAAAATTGATTACTACGAAATTTAGAAAATGTAGCTGATAGCTGGAACACATTTGAGTTCTATCTATGAAAAATATTCCGTTGTAATAAAACTTCTGTTAGAGAAGTGCTCTAAAGGCAATCACCTTTAACACTTATTGTACAAATCATTTTATAATTAATAAAGGCATTTTTCATTATTTTGATGTTCATACATCTATGGAATTGATGTTGATCTTAAATTGATTTAATGAAGTCCTTGATACAAAACAAGCCTGGAGGAAATCATGATGAGATAATGACAATGAGATTCCTATCATGTGTAATTATGTTAGTATCTAAACTTTTCTTAGTTATAGGATTAATAAGATGGGATATCATTAATCCTAATAGACTAGCACATGTTATACTCCTTGATTGGATCAAGCAGTAGATCTCATAAGCTGTAGACATGAGTTGTTTACAGTTAACATGTGGATGCTTACTAAAGTTAGTAAGTACATTAGATTGACCTACTATGAGACAATTATATGGATATTCTATTCCAGTGTCAATGATAGTCTCATCATAGCAATGATGCAAGTATCCTTTGACTTGAGGTGCTCAAGGATATCTCGAATACTGATCCTATACTTTGACTCCATTCATCGGTGCCTTTTAGGGGTTACTCATAAGGTGGTGATTGGGTACAGCTTGAGATATTCGGAGGTAATTGAGTAGCCAATAAAGGATTCACCTCTCCTGATTGAAGGAGATGATATCCACGGCCTCTTGTCGGGGTCATTACTCGGGATTCTCTAGCCAGAGCAGATATGTGTCATAAAGAGAGTATTCAATGATACATAGAGTAATGAGATCCTCGGGACAAGATCTAATAACACTTAGACTACATATGACGTAGTCAGTCTAGTAGGAGTTGACACTTTATCCATACTCTAAACCAAGTGGGGTATAGATGGTGAAAGGATGAATTGCATGGCAACATTGCATATAGAAGGGTTCGTAGTCAAACCACTGACTTTTTGGTTAATTGAGGGTCATGATGTATTGCTAGATACCGCTCTTGACTTACTTGAATTAAGTGTTAATTCAATTAGCCAACATAACTGGGAACCTAATGAGTCACACATATAGGAGATTCGAATGATGAGTAAAATGGTCTTGAATGATGATTCAAGATATGAGAGAGTGTTTTGGGATTGTATCACGATGTGATCGTGGTAGAAAACATTGAATCGAATGGTTTAGAAACAAATGTTGTTGGTTGCCAATTTGGCCATTAACTTCCCAAACTTCCATTAATGCGTGCTATTCATGGTCATTAACTTCCTATAACTTCCATTAATGCATGCTATTCATGACCATTAACTTCCCAAACTTCCATTAATGCATGTTATTCATGGTCATTAACTTCTCATAACTTCCATTAATGTATGCTATTCATGACCATTAACTTCCCATACCTCTGCATTAGTGATGGGATTATAGAAGGCCAAATAGTACAGAAAATAGAGATGATTTTCGTGCATCTTATATAAGACACGAGTGAAAGAAAGTTTATTTCTTACACACACACTCATTTTCTCTCTAACTCTCATAAGAGTTCTTGTCTTTACTAGCACAAAGAAAGAACTCTATCCATCTCCTAGTGAGGTTTCATCCTTCTGTCTTCATGGGAGCTTTCATTAAACACGGTTTACATTGATTGTTGTGGTTTACAACAACTCAACGCGAAGAAGATTAAAGAACAAAGGAGATCGTAGGAAAGGTATGTAAACATCTTACATTTCATGTTTTTGGTTTCTATATCTATATGAATGAGTAGATATCTTTTTTAAGGTATTGTTTTATTTTCCTCTGCATATATTTGATATATATTATTTATGAGATGCATGATCAGAACCTTACAGTGGTATCAGAGCCATTTTGTGCCTTGTTAGATGTAGAATACATGATATGTGAAAACTGTTTTCATGGTTGTGACAGCATAGAGTCCTATAATGTTTTGTTTGATATTAATTATATACAAATGGTTTTTACGATTTTATTTCACCAATATGTTCATAATATGTAGGTTAATGATTCAGTGTGATTTAAAGTATTTTTAGTGTGATTAAAGTATTTAATTTCGAATTTACAAGAACATGCATGAAATTTGTCTTTCTGCTGGGCATATGATGTCTATTGGCTAAACTGATGAGGTTACAGATGAGTTTCATGGAATTTGATTCTGGAAAAATTATGTGAACATATATGGGATGTTTTTATGCCTCTGTAATTTTTGTATAATTATTAAAAATGTTTTAATAATTTTATCAAACAATTTTCCAGATCTGGACAGTTTTTCAGAAATTGTAGGGTATGTTTTGTTTGATGTTTTTGTATGTTTATATTTTGGTTCCAGAACCTTAAAAATATTTTTATGTGATAAAAATATGTTAATTTGATGTTTGGTACATGCTTAAATGATTTTTCTCGAAATTTGATTTCTATAAAAATTTTAGAAGTCATATTTGTGATTTTTGGTGTCTTATTGATGTTAAGGTGATCATAATAATTTTTGGGTTATTCATAAATTATTTTGATCATCATGAAATGAACTAAAGATGCTTGGAATGATTATATGATGTTCTGTAAATCTTGAGAAATTATAGAAATTAATTTTGAATTAAGTTTAGTGGAGCAATAGATTTTCTAGTAAGACTAGAAAAATTAGCATGTGTGACAAAATTAAAGTTGTTTAATTTTGGACATCAAATAATTATTTTAAGGTAAATTAATTATGAATTAATT
>JANSVA010073459.1:0-11794 GCA_025504915.1 Erythroxylum reticulatum | reverse complement strand
AGGATTTTATCACATTTGATCATTTTTTGAGCTTTCACTTTTCATTTCCCAAAAATCCAAAAACACCCTTTTTATACACTTTTCTTTCATTTAGTTCAATTCATTTACTTTAATAAAAACAATCCAAAACTCTACTCTTAACTAATTTAGTTTGCATTTCATGACAATTAAGCTAGATTAGATCATTTGCTCTAAGTTCCAACTAAGTGAGACGACCTGGGGTTGCACTCTATATTGCAATCCTTGGAATTAAATTTTTGATTCGGTTTATAAGGGAGTGATCCAAAGACTCAACCACACACTGATCAACAGTGTTTAGTGATGCTTTAAAAAGGGGTTTGGGTTGTGTGTTGATGCAAGGAGACAAAGTGATAGCTGATGCCTCGTGGCAACTGAAACCATATAAGTTGAATTATCCGACACATAATCTGGAATTAGCAGAAGTAATTTTTGCCTTGAAGATTTGGAGATATTATTTGTATGCAGTTCAAACGAGGATTTTTACAGATCAAAAAAGTCTCAAGTATTTGTTGTGTCAAAAGGAGTTGAATCTGAGACAGAGAAGGTGGTTAGAGTTGCTTAAGGATTATGACCTATTGATTGAATACCATCCAAGCAAGGTAATTGTAGTAGCAGATGCCTTGAGTAGGAAGTCTTCTATAGCTCACATTTAGACAATTTATTTGCCATTATTGGAGGAGATGGCTAAGCTAAAAATAAGTTTGACATAGGAGGAACTTGATTGTACCATTGCTAACTTCAGAGTGAGATCGATACTCAGGGAGAAGGTTAAGGAGTTACAAGCACAAGATGCGAATTGAGCAGGCTCTGGGAAGAAATTCAAAATGGCAAGAAATCCAAAGTGGTAGTGAGGGATGATGGACTTATGGTTGTAGGAAACAGACTTTGTATTCCAAATGTTAAGGAAGTAAAAGATGAAATACTGGATAAGGCACACAATGCACCTTATGCCATGCACCTAGGTAGCACCAGGATATACAGAGACTTGAAAGAGCATTTCTGGTGGAAAGGCATGAAGGGGGACGTAGCAAAATATGCAAGTAAGTGTCTAGTGTTTCCGTAAGTCAAGGATGAACACCAGGCACCCTCAGAAAATTTAAGGCCATTGTCCATTCCTGAGTGGAAGTGGCAAAGGGTGACTATGGATTTTTTTATGGGTTTGCCCAAGACTAATAGGAAGCATGATGCCATATGGGTTATTGTTGATCATTTGACAAAGTCAGCCCATTTTCTGGCAATTAAATAGACTTATTCTTTGCATGTGCTAGCAAAGAAGTATATAGATGAGATAGTGAGATTACATAGGATTTCAGATTCTATAGTTTCCAATAGGGACCCTCGGTTCACTTCGAGATTTTGGGAAAGTTTGCAAGAAGCTTTAGGAACCAAGCTGAATTTTAGCACTACTTTTCATCCTTAGACAGATGGTCAATCTAAGAGGACTATTCAGACCCTTGAGGGAATGTTTAGGGCATGTGTGATGGATTTTAAAGGAGTTTAGGATAAGCATTTGCCATTTGTTGAATTTTCTTACAATAATTCGTACTATTCGAGTATTCAGATGGCTCCTTATGAAGCACTATATAGAAGAAGATGTAGAACTTCAATTTGTTAGGATGAATAAGAAGAAAGGAAACTGATAGAACCATAGTTACTTCAGATGACAGTTGACAAAGTCAATTTAGTTAAGCAACATCTTAAAGCAGCTCAAAATAGAATGAAGAGCTATGCTAATGCACACCAAAAGGAGATGGAGTATGAAGTTGGTGAGAAAGTTTTCCTTAACACATCTCTTTGGAAAGGAGAAATGAGATTTGGCAAGGAGGGCAAATTGAGCCTAAGATATATGGGTCCTTATGAAATTATTGAGAGGATTGGACCGCTAACCAACAGGTTGGCACTTCCACAGGAATTGTCTCAGACACATGATGTTTTTCATGTTTCCATGTTGAGGAGGTATAGATCGGATCCCTCTCACATCATTCAGACCACTGAGGTTCAGTTGAGAGACATTTTGACTTATGAGGAGACTCCAATTGAGATTTTCGACACTAAGGAAAAGGTCCTCGGGAACAAGACAAGTTAGCTAGTCAAAGTCATGTGGAGAAATCATTCTGTAGAAGAGGCCAGGTGGGAGCCCTTGGAAGCCATGAAAATGAAGTACCCACACCTCTTCGATGACTCAAGTAATAATTTCAAGGACGAAATTCTTTTAAGAGGGGGAGAAATGTCAAATTTTTTTGTTTATTTTATTATTATGATTTGAATAAATTTTATGGTCTTGCTGGACATATCATTTTATTTAGAGTTTAATTATTATGTCAAAGTTAGTACGATTTATTGCATGGGTTAATTGAAATAAAATGCTAAGGTAAAAAGAATGTTCAAGGGTAGTTTTGGAAGATCACTTAAGCTTAAAAGACGTAAGGCTTAAATGAAGGGCAAAGTGGACCTTTCACATTCATTAAGAGTATAAATTAGAATTAAAAAAATTGTGAGTCCGAAGAGAGAAGAAAGAGAGATGCATTGGAGACAAAGGAAGAAGAAGAGAAAAGAAAGAAGCTAAGGTTTTTAGAACTCTTAAAGAGTTTGAAGAATTTGAACCTTCAATAAGTAAGTTATGATTTAAATTTCATGGGTATGGTCAAATGAAACTCAAATGAAGTTGAATATGTGTAGAAAGTTATTGATGAATGATATAGACAAATGTTCTCTTTTGGGTTAACGATCAAAGAAAGATCATGGTGTATTTGTGAATGATATTGAGTTGAAATGAAGTTGAAAATGAAGCAGAAAGGATGATTTTTGTATAAGATGTCTTAGGTGTAGAGGTTGGATGTGAAAAATCTAGAAAATGGGATGAGGCCTGGAAATTTCAGAGGTTTTTGGACAAGTTCGCTGTGGCGAACTCCTGACTTCGTCACTGCAAAGTCAACTTTCCTGCACAAACATGTTTTGGTATTTTAGGCGTAACTTTTTCTGTAGTTATCCAAACAGAATGATTTTTAATTTGAAGTAAACTAGAGACATAGGGATACAAATTGTTTGATGAAAGTGAGTACTAATTCAGTCTTTAGAAATTCAATTTTCAGGTAGAATTTGAGCACAGAATATAGTTTCAGCATAAGAACAGTCCGAAAATGTTTGAGGTATAACTTTCCGATACTGATCCAAACTGAATGGAATGTTTTATCATTGTTTAAGGAAATTAAAAGAGGAAAGAGGAGAAAGAGGAGAGACACATTTAAGCAAGTTTATAAGCAAGGATTTCAAGGTGGGTTACAGTTTTATAATTAAGTAATAAGTCATTAATGTTTTCTTTCAAATGATGGAAATAAATGATTTCAACTATTTCATGAATATACATTATAACTCTTTGAATGCACTGAAAAAATGTTATGTGTTTGGTATGAGCATATTATGTTGATGAATTATGAAAATAATATGAAAATGATTTTGAAAAGATACTATGTTTGAAAAATCAAGTTTAAAAAATATGCCAGATACATGTTATGTGGGTTTGGTTTGGTCCATTCTGTATGTCAAGTGCACTTCAACTAAAGGCTTCTCCTGCTTGCCCGCTAGTGACATGGAGCTCCTTCATGGACTCCCTCATGTTTACAACTACACAAAACCACCATGTGGGATTGTGTTAGTTCATTCTGTTCACGAATACACAGGACCATTATATAGGAATGTGTTAGTTCATTCTATTTATGGACCTCCCAAACCATTTTGATGTGCTTATGTGCCCATGATATGTTGACAAGATTGATGCATACCTGATTTGCATTATTATGAATTTGGTTGAGAATTTGAGAAATATGTGCTTTGTGATTCAATGTGAATTCTTGTTGCATTGGAAATAAGTATTTCAATGGTTTTGCTTGTTACTGGTTATAAAATTGTTACCTACGAGCTTTAAGCTCACCCCCTCCCATTTCATCCCATCTTCAAGTAAGAAATAAGAGATCGAGTAATCAAGAGTTAAAGCATCACTCGGATTAGGCTTCTTTTTCTTTTGAAGTTAGTTTTTGTAAAACAAAACTTTAATCGTGTTTTAAGAAATCCCAATTTTTGTAAGTTATGTATTTTTGGATCATGTTGAAATATGGCTGGAAATGCCCATTAAAGCTTTGTAAAACTCTTATTTTGGATATTAATGAAATATAGTTGATGTTACTTTTATCTTTCAAACTTTTCGCATTGTAATTGATTTACAAATGAGATTAAAAATGTGGAAATTTGTTTGTGTTTATGTCCGAGTTCATATTGCCTTTGGGTGGAATTGATGAGGGTGGTTGAAAGAATTTATGTTTACATTTAATATGATAGTAAGTTCGGATTGTTGGGTTTGACTCGCAAGTTTCACCCCGGTGAAGCCAAGAGTTCGTCGTGGCGTAATTGACCTGAAGCTATATTTTTTGTTGATGTGGCAATTTCACCGCGGTGAGACGAATTTGTCACAGCAAAGATAAATTTTCAAGTTTGCCACGGTGAAGTTCAATCACTCGTCACGGCATAAATTACTCTAAGGGTCTATGGGATTTCTCCCATATGTTCGCTACGGCAAAACATTTAGTTTGCCTTTGCAAACTTACCCCGAAGGGGTTAATGGATTTATTCCTATCAGTTCACCGCGGAGAAACATAAGTTTACCACAATGAAACCGCCTTGCTTCCAAAGGGTCTTAGCTCCCAACTGCTAAGTTTTCCTCTACTCCCTAAAACTTCACATTTCATGACTTTCGGATAGTTGGACACCGAAAATGTGGTCCAATACAAGCCGAAGCAGATGGCACAACTGGTCAATTCATAGTTTTTGATTGGGAACTCGGGATAGTTACATTCTGAATGTATCCTCCTCCATCTATTCCTCGTTCTCTATTCCCAACAGAAGCATGGGAGACCTCCCTATTGTCTTATGATGTCTAAGCCTGTCTGAGAGGGTAGTTGGCTATCAAGTGCTCAGTACTACCATAATGTAAATATGTACAACAAACACCCCAATGCTTTATAAAGCAATGAGGGCACTCTGGGGCACTAGAATCTCAGCCACCGGAGGAACCCCTACTAGAGATAGATGATGAGGGAAAGTTTTGTTTCCTTCCCCGAGTTATAAATCTCTGAGTACTTTTTGGTGCAGAGCAAATGCCTTCCCGACTTTGTTTACCTGAAGACTAGCCTCCTTTCTCTTCTGATCATCTCTTGCCTCTTAATCTTCATAGCAACTTGTACTAATTGATGGTAAGTCACTTGTTGCAACAGGGTAAATGCTGCCAAATGCTCCTTAATGGAGTCATGCAAACCATCCTCAAAATAGTGACATCAGAACTCCTTAGTAAGCACAGATTCAGGGGCATACTTACTAAGTAGGTTGAACTCCTGATCATACTCAACAACTGATAGGATTCTCCACTTTAGATTTAGAAATTGCTTCCATTTATCCTTTCTGCAAGCCTCTATCACATACTTAGCTTTAAATTCTTAGGCAAACTAATCCCAAGTCAGAGGCACAGGTAACTAAGGACTCCTCAGAATAAACTTCCACCATTCATAAGTTGCTCCTTGCAAAAGGGAGATAGCACAGTGCACCATCTGCTCTGCTGGACAACTGATCTCATCCAACACTCTCTTTACCTTCTCAATCTATAACTCAGCCCTTTCAGATTCTTCTAGAGATGTCCCAGTAAATTCCTTCAGTGCATACTTCCGTAGCAGATCAATTGGAGCCTTGGGTGTAGTCATACGATGCAGTAATGTCATCATATCAACCTAAATAGAGCCTCTTTCTGAGTTGGAGGAGGAGGTGGCACCTCAGCTTCACCTCAATTGAGCCTAGAGGGTCCACATATTGATGGACGAGTTTGCTCTAGATGATTGCTATCAGCAACTTCTTCAATGGAATCAAGTGATCTTTCCATCTTTAATTCTAGAATGAAAACAAGGGATAACCGTATTAGGCAAAACACAACTTTTACACACAAGTATAAGCAAGAGTTAAGCGCTGGATAAACCAAAATTGCCTAAACTATGCTCTGATACCAAAAAGAGTGAAGCCTAAATACCCTCTGGGAGGGTATATGGGTGCCACATAAGACAGTGCAAATAAACCAAAACATTTCGCGGAAGCATGGCATTCAAAATCTTCCATTGGAAGCGATTCAGAACAAACATACATCATATTATATGTTGAACTTAAAACAAACTCTTGTTTCAACCCATACAAACATTATATCACATGAACTTAATAAAAAAATTTGTCCCAAAAATTGAAACAAGCCTGAAAATAGTTATTACAAAAACTAACAACAATTTAAAGTCATAGACTTTATATACAAGCCAAAGTAAACTCAAAATACATTTATATCAAAACAAGACTCAGACTCCATTGGTCATTACGATTGACTTGTCCCAGTCTTTAAGTCCTTCTATCTGAACCTACACGGGGCATATCCACCATGCTAAGCATATAGCTTAGTGAGTAATAACTAATCTATACATAAACTGACAACTAATTATACATAATCATAATATAACTGAAGCATACATTAACAATTTATCAAAACGAAAAATTCAAATATAATGTATCTCAAAACTGATTGTACAAAAAATAGAACTTTATAACACAAGAGAGTATAAACCTTTCAGAATCAGAACATACTATCTTTGTTTAGATCAAAAATCAAACAGATATCAAAACACAAAAATTAGATGACTGCTAATCCATTTACAGAAGCAGGTAATGGGACTTATACAACAGATACCATAGATGGCATCATATATCAGGAGAGACTTAAATCTCAATACCAGGAGACACCGAAGTTTCAGTACAGGAGACACTAAAGTGCTAATAATAGGAGACACCAAAGTGTCATAAGAGTAACTACAGACCTTTCTAGGTGTGCCTATTTACCCACAACTAAAACTCAACAGATTCAAACACAGAAATGTCTGAAATTCAATTCATATATCAATCAATGTTTTCATACCATGTATTCAAGCATATCTCATTCTTACAACTTTGTAAATCATTTAATGATCCAGTTTAATAGCAAACAAAAAGTCAAAACAAAATTATCAAATATTACTTACTGAATTCCTGACAAAATTGACTGTATAAATTATTTACAAAATCTCCCTTTTTGCTTATTGCCTTGAAGTCCCAGCAATATTTGAAAGTGATCGCTCTATGCGTTCCTTTATAACATTTAACACAAATACATATTACTATGGTGCATGATTATGAAATCATTTGTGCACATTCATGTACACCAAATATGTATGATGCATGTTTATGGCAAATTCCCGGTTTCTTATCCTTAATCTTGTCACATTATCAATCATGTGAAACCATAATCAAAGGCTCAATCCAGATTTATCTCATAACCAACTTTCAGGTTCACTTTACTCAATTATTTCCATAAGGAAGATGATGTAATATGCTAGCATTTCCTTCTAAAAAGTTGTTATCCCAAGACGTAAGTTTCTAATGATACTAGATCATTCCATTTGGTTCTATTTTCTAAAAGTTATACTCAAAAGATCTTATACTGTAATTAAGATTCAACAAAATTCTGATCTCAAATTCCAATCAGATACTAAAATTCTTAGAGGATGAACTAGAACTCAATCACTTCAGAAAAATTTTATCCTTAAGGGATGGCTCCACTGCTTCTTGCTTGGTTCTCACTCATGTTATTGGACAATTGAGTCATAAAAGAGTTGATGTTCTCTACTTTTGTCTCCCATTGCTCCATTCTCTTTTCCAAGGCATTGAACTGAGCAGCATTCTTTGAAGAATCTTGTTGAATCAGAGAAGCAATGGCATTGAATTGATTATTGTTTGAATTAAGCTCTTCCTTCGTCAAAGTCAACATATTTTGCAGCAATTAGTTGGTATGCTCCTTAGGTGGGACAGTTATGATTTGCTATTTGTTGGGGAGCTAGATAGTGGAAGTTCTAGCTCCTCCCCCTTGTTGAAATCTGCTTTGAACTCGTCCCTCTTCATTCCTCCAACTAAACCTAGGGTTGGCCTTCCATCCCTCATTATAAGTGTTGGAGTAGGGGTCCCATTTCTGATTTGGTTTTCCCGGATACACTGCAGAAACTTTTTCAAACCGACTGGGGCAAACACTGGATATGTGCATCACTGACACACAAGTATCACAGCTAGGTGTTGTGAGATCCATAGAAGATGTCGGACAATGCACACTCATATTCTTCAGCTCAACAGTGATGAAGGATAATTGTGATGTCACTCTGCTCTCCAAAGAGTCAACTTTTGACTCCAAACTCTCCATTCTTTTAGATTGGGTTGTTGTGGTACCCAACTCATGCACTCCTCATATCTCTCTCACACTATACTGTTCATGATTTTGAGTCATCTCCTTGATCAAATCCCATACTTTTGAAGCTGTAAGATCAATCAATGAACCTCCTGATGCCGCATCTAACATACCTTTGTCTTGACTTTTCAATCCATCTTAGAAATATTGCAATAACTGTTCATCTGGTATTTGATGGTGGGGGCATCTAGATAACAAATCTTGGAAGCAGTTCCAGTAGTCATAAAGAGACTCATCATAATCCTGGCATGCCGAGTACATCTCCTTGCTCATCGATGAAGTGCGGGAAGGTGGAAAGTACTTTTCCAAGAAAGTCTTCCTCAGATTGGCCCAGCTATGGTAGGCATTCGCCACATGCCTTGGAAGACTCATGTACCACTCTCTTGATTTTCCTTCCAGAGATAGGTGAAAAACCTTCCATAGCACTTGATCAAGTAAAGCTCCCATTGGTTTCATACTCTGATAAATCATGGACAAGGATTGCAAATACATGTAGGGATCCTCTCCTATCAAGCCATGAAATTTAGGAAGAGAATTAATGGGTAATCCCTTAACTTGAAAATTAACATCAAAATTAGGAGAAGCAGTAGTAAATGGGTCATAATTCACATCAGAAGTTGTTGCTTCCCTAATAGTCCTTCTCCTTTGATTCCCATTATTTTCACCTACTCTCTCATGCTCCCTATTACATCCATTATCACCATTCCTAGGTTGGTTAACATGAAAGTTAGGGTTTTGGAGAAAAGCTGGGTTCTCGACCATATTTACTCCTTCCACAGGGTTGCTTTCACTATCTTGCTCACTTGATTCTTCTTCAACAAATCCCTTACTTCTTTCTCTTTCTATTCTTTCTTTTTTGATTTTTCTCAAACGTCTCTCAATTTCAGGATAAAAAGGTAGGAGTTTTGCTTTTCAGGGCATGCACAGGAATAATTCAAAGGTAAATAAAAAATAACAAAATTTACTCGCAAGCACACAAAGTCAAATAAAAGATGAGATGTGATGGATGCAAGTGTGTGGCATGTGAAAGTATGTATGAAAGTATGTATGCATGGCTCAAATAGTATTCAAATAAAAGACCTAAAAACTATCCGAATGCAAAAATAATGCTAAATATAAAAATTCCAACTGTGATAGTATGCTTGTGTTTGTGTTTTCAAAATTTTAAAACTATGCAAAGGAAAATAAAAATCCTATACTATTGACAATTATTACAGCAAACTATGTAAAGGGAAACGTAGAAGAAAAGGTTCCTAACTCAATGAGAAACAAAAATGACAACAGCTAACCTAAAGAAAACCAATTGCTTGGTTCCCTAGTAACGGGGCCATTTTGATTCGCTTTATCCTTCAGTTTTACCCTTGAAGGTCGAATCAAAAATTGAATTCCAAGGATTGTCATATAGAGTGCAACCTCGGGTCATCTCGCTTAATTGGAACCTAATCCAATGGACCTAAGCTAGCCTAAATGTCATGAAATGCAACTAGAATTGGTTAGGAGGGGGGTTTTGGTTCTTAAAAAAGACTAACAAAATTGAATAATTGTAAGAAAAGTGTGTAAAAATTATTTTTGGATTTTTGGTAATAAGAAATTGAAAGTTAAAAATAATGATCAAATGTGAGAAAATCCTCTTGAAAAATTAGCTTTGGTTATCATAGTTCAAAAAAAATCTTGGTTGGAGTGAAAATCTCATATATTCAAGCTCCAAGTTCTACATCAACAAACCCAATAACACAATACATTATTCAACACTTGATTAAACTATAACCAAGAAAATCCAACTACAAATCATAAATCCTAACTAAGGAGTTCACAACAATGTAGTTAAATATGAAGAAACTACTCCCCTTTGAAGCCCATTGAACTCAAGCCATTGCTACATCTTCAAGAGGAAATAGTGTTTAGCCAAGCATTGCTTCGAGAGAAACTCACAACTGGAAACCTACCAAGAGCATCTATGATAAGAGCAGCAGATAATGAATGTGGAAATAGAAAAATGGAAATAAGTGATTGATGATGGTCAAGTGGAGAGCAAGAGTCGTGAGTATGTGTATCAAGTGGAAGTTTGTTATGTCTATCGGCTATAACCTAATTTGGTAGGTTTTTAAACGAAGGATGCCAAGTCAGGTCGCACAGTGGGTGATTTTTCCAAAATTGGTCTGGGTTTTCGAAGGTTCGCTGCGATGAACTTTTCCTAAAATATTTTGCTCTGTTGCTGGTTCCTTCGCTACGGCGACAAAATTAATCTTCTTCGCAACGAACTTTTCCCAAAAGTTCAATCTGGATTCCTCCGTATTTTGCCACAGTGACAGATCCCTTTCACCATGGCGAACTTCTTGTTACACCTGTTCTCTTGTTGACTTTAATTCAGCCTTCTTTGACTCTACACCTTCTTCTTCTTGAGTCCCTTCTCCTTGAGTCCCCTGCAATGAACAATGGTAGCTTGCAGTATCAATCGTTCTCAAAAAATTGATTAGTGCATTTAATACTAATTTGTGACAATTTTTACTCTCAAACTACATAAAATAAAGGTACACACTTAAGAGTCAATTTAAGCACAAAAGCTAGAGATAGGAGTAAAAAAGTATAGAAAAAGTCATGAAAATGTCGCCAATTTATGTAATAAACTTGGTTTCAATCAAATTCCCCCACACTTAGACCTTTCTACTCCTAGACAAAGTTTATAAGAGTCAAAAAGACACAAGTGCTAAAGAAAAATTCCAACCATGCTTAAAATAAAAGCAGGAGATTGACAAAAATCACTTTCTTAGAAATCAATCCAAGCAGACTAAAAGAATGCTAAGAAAATAAACACTATAAGAAATTAATCCGAGAGATTGAGAAAAAGAGATTTCACTCAAGGTAAGATGTTTGCTCTCATCTCACTTGTTTTGGGATAATTTCACTCTAAAAATCTGTTTAGTCCATTCTCTACCATAAACTTGTAATAATTCTACTTCTCCACTACAAGAACTACGATTTCGAAAATCAAGAGAACTTTTCAAGGTTGTAATGCACGGAAGGCTAGATGAAATGGATGGAATGGACAAAAGAAGAAAAAAAATATGAGGACATGCACCACAATTATGGAATAGATGTCAATAGTAAGATAACATTTACATAAATGACAACATAATTTATCTCTTAACCCCCTCCTTTTTTTTGTTCTTTTACTAACATATATTCTTTTTCTTTTTGGAAATTGTTCTCTTTCTTTCTTTTCTTTTCTTTTCATTGGCTTTTTTTCAACAACCAAACTCTTAAGATAACTAGAAGAAAAAGTGAAATAAAGTATTGACACCATAAGAAGATGTGTGTATCTACTCAAAAATTATGGATCAAGGGGCTGGCAATGGATAGGTGTTTATGGGGCTTGTGTTTGGGTCAACAGGGTTTTGAAAGAATGCCTCTATCATGTTAACAAAA
>JANSVA010073402.1:0-11797 GCA_025504915.1 Erythroxylum reticulatum | reverse complement strand
AAATCCAAAAATACTTTTTACACACTTTTCTTACAATTATTCAATTTTGTTAGTTTTCTTTAAGAACCAAAACCCCCCTCTTAACCAATTTTAGTTGCATTTCATAAGATTTAGGCTAGCTTAGATCCATTGCATTAGGTTCCAATTAAGTGAGATGACCTGAGGTTGCAGTCTATATTGCAATCCTTGGAATTCAATTTTTGATTTGACCTCCAAAGGTAAATCCAAAAGACGAAGCGGATCACATTCACAATTATTTCAATTTCAAGCAAATCAACATACACACACATAGGTAAGAATTTTCCCAATTACATAATCACTATAAATACACTACCCACCTAATTAACTTTTGAAAATCTAAGTCAAGCTTGTCTTTTCCCTTGCTCTTGGGTAGGGTTCCCTTGTTTTTCTAAAACAACTAAGGTTCCATTCAAAACAACATTTCAATAAAATTCTTAAACTTCAAAAATCACAAAAATTGCAACAAACACAAATTAAGCTCAAATCTAACATACCCATAGTCCATCTAGGTTAGAAAACCTAAGACCTAGTTTAGAAACCATAAAATCAATTGGGTTCTCCTAATTCATCTTCGTCCAACACAAGCCTTTCATTCTCTACATAAGCTCCTTTTCTCTTAAACTCCTTCATCCTCAGCACAACCCATTCCTTTAATAAAGCAAGAACAAAAGATGGTTAACTTACCTTAACAAACTTGATCTCTCTTCTTTTCTTCTTTCATGGAAACCTCTCCTCTTCTCTCTTATTTTCGTTTTTCACTCTTCTCCCCATTCAATTCACGTTTTTCTCTTCTTATCAAGCAAGACAACATATTCTTCTTCCATTTCTACCTTTAATGAGTCTAAAAATTCCATTTTACCCTTCCTTATAAGCTTATGTTCTTTTATGCTTAAGTGATCTCCCAAAAATGTCCTTGAACATCCTTATTACATTAACACTTTAATTCCCCTTACCTATTCAGTAAATCCTACTAACTTTGACATAATTATAACTCCAAAAATTTAATCTATCAAAACATCAAAATGATTTTAAATCATGCTTAACTTAAAGAAAAAAATTTCAGGGTCCAACAACTCTCCCCCCTTAAAGAATTTCGTCCTCAAAATTCTTACCTAAGGCATGGAAGAGGTGTGGATACTTCTCCCTCAGGGCCTCCAAGGGTTCACACATGGCCTCTTTCGTAGAATGGTTCTTCTACAGAACTTTAACCAAGTTCACAGTCTTGTTTCTAAAAACCTTTTCCTTTGAATCTAAAATCTCCACTAGTTGTTCTTCATAAGTCAAATCCTCTCTTAACTGAACTTCTGAAGTTTGAATTGTGTGTGAGAGATCAGATCTGTACTTCCTCAGCATTGATATATGGAAAATATTATAAATTTTAGACAACTCCGGTAGCAAAGCAAACTTATAGGCTAAAGGCCCAATCTTCTCAATGATATCATATGGGCCTATGTATCCTGGACTAAGCTTGCCCTTCTTACCATATCTCAAAACTCCTTTCCATAGAGAAGCTCTAAAACACTTTGTCTCCAACTTCAAATTCCATCTCCTTTCTATGTGTATCTATATAGCTCTTCATTTTATCTTGAGTTGCTTTAAGTCTCTACTTTACTAATTTAATCTTATCAACTGTAACTTGTACCAACTCAGGTCTTACAAATCTCTTTTCACCTTCCTCATCCCGAAAAATAGGAGTTTTATACCTCCTCTCATACAAAGCTTCATAAGGTGTCATTTGAATTCTTGAGTGATAGGAATTATTGTAAGCAAACTCGATTAAATGTAAATGATCATCCCATGAACCTTTGATGTCCATAACACAAGTTCTTAACATTGCCTCCAATATCTATATTGTCCTTTCTAATTGACCATCAATTTGTGGATGGAAAGCTATACTAAAGTGCAACTTGGTTCCTAAAACCTCCTGTAAGCTTTCCCAGAATATGGAGGTAAAACTAGGGTCTCTATCTGAAACTATAGAGCTTGGAGTCCCACAAAGTTGGATTATTTCATCCACATATTTCTTAGCCAAGTCATTCAAAGAATATGTCTGCTTAATTAGCAAGAAATGTGCAAACTTGGTTAGCCTATCAACAATCACCCATATTGCATCATGCTTCCTGCTACTGCTCGGCAATCCCATCAAAAAATCCTTCGTAATTTTCTCCCATTTTCATTTTGGAATCAGCAGAGGTTTAAGCTTGCCTGAAGGTGCCTGGTGTTCAACTTTAACTTGTTGGCACACTAAGCATCTTTTAGCATATTCTACAACTTCTTTCTTCATTCCTTTCTACCAAAAATGCTCTTTCAAATTTCTATACATTCTTGTACTTCCTAGGAGTATAGCATAAGGTGCATTGTGTGTCTCATCAAGAATCTCATCTTTTAACTCCAACATGTTAGGAATACACAATCTGTTACCTACCATTATCAATCCATCTTCTCTGATCTCTATTTTAGAAGGTCTACCACTTTTAATCTCTTTTTGGAGCCTGCTCAAATACTAATTCTATTCCTACAATTCCTTTATCTTCTCATTCAATAATGGCCTCACTCTAAAGTTAGCCAATACACAATCAGACTTGACTTGCCTTAATGTCACCTTAAGTTTCGCTAGTTCCTTCAAAAAAGGAAGATATACTATCTCCACATGTGTCATAGTGGATCCTACTCAGTGCATCCGCTATTACATTAGCTTTCCCCAGGTGGTAGTCTATTATCAACTCATAATCTTTCAATAGCTCTAACCACCTTCTTTGTCTTAAATTGAACTCCTTTTGGCTCATCAGATACTTAAGACTCTCGTGGTCTATAAACACCCTGGTGGTGACTCCATATAAGTAGTGTCTCTATACCTTTAATGCAAAAATTATAGCAGCTAACTCTAAGTCATGCGTAGGATAATTCATCTCAAAGGGCTTTAATTACCTAGAAGCGTAAGCAATCACTTTATCACCTTACATCAACACACAGCCTAATCTCTTCCTTGAGGCATCACTATACACTGTATATCCATCACTACCCGAAGGTAAAGTCAAAACTGATGCAGTCGTAAGTCTGTTCTTCAATTCCTAAAAACTGCTATAGCACTCATATGTCCATACAAATTTTTTATTCTTTCTTCTTAATTTGGAAAGTGGAGCTACTATAAACCATCTATAATACCCGACTAATCGCAAGAAACTTTTCACTTCAGCTACATTCTTGGGTACTTTCTATTTCACAACCGCTTCTATCTTCCTCGAATCCATATGTACTCCTTGCTCTGAAATCACATGTCCAAGAAATGTCACTTCTTTTAGCCAAAATTCACATTTGTACAATCTGCATACAACTCATTCATTCTCAATGTCTCTAAAGAAATCCTTAAATGTTCCTCATGCTCCTTATCACTCTTAGAATAGACCAAAATATCATCAATAAAGACAATGAAAAATTGGTCTAAGAAAGGATTAAAGACTCTATTCATCAAATCCATGAAAGTTGCAGGTGCATTTGTCAACTCAAAAGGCATGATCAAGAACTCAAAGTGGCCATACCGTGTTCTAAAAGCAGTCTTTAACACATTGGACTCCTTTATCCTTAACTGATGGTAACCTAATCTCAAATCTATCTTTGAAAAGACCTTTTCCCTTTGTAACTGATCAAATAAGTCATCTATGCGTAGAAGCGGATATCTATTCTTAATGGTGACATGTTTAAGCTTCCTATAATCTACACACATTCGCAATGATCTGTCTTTCTTCTTCGTAAAAAGGACCAGAGCTCCCCAAGATAAAGAGCTCGACCTAATGTAACCTTTCTCTAACAAATCCTCTAATTTCTCCTTAAGCTCCTTCAATTCTGCCAGAGCCATTCTATAAGGCGGAATCGAAATTGGTGTTGTGCCTGGAAGAAGCTCAATGGGAAATTCAATTTCCCTAGGTGGTAGTAGTCTTGGTAACTCCTCGGGAAACACATCCGGGAATTTCATGACCACTAGCATATCTTCTAATTTCCCTTTATCTACCTTCGTGTCTAGTATATAAGCCAAAAATGCTTTTCACCCTTTCCTCGTCATTTTCTCTGCCATCAAAGCCAAAATAATTCTCGATGAGCTAAATTTTATGTCTCCCATAAACATCACCTTTCTTCTATTATCCAACTCGAACTCCACTGTCTTTTATTTGCAATCTAAGTTGGCATTATATTTTTCTAAGGCGTTCATACCCAAAATCTCTATAAACTTGGCTAATCACAATCTAGTGGCCTATTAGAGTATTAACCATTAAATGGGTATCTAATGGGCTCAGTTCTCTACCATACATAATTCTGCTTGATGACACAAACGAATGGGTAGAACCCAGATCAATCAAAACAATTACATCATCATCAAATAATTTAATCATACCAGTCACAACTTCTGGAGTTGTCTCTGTGTCCTCCTGTGTCATTGCAGACACTCTATCAAGCGCTTGCCCCTTGGTCTTCCTTGAGGATTCACCCTCCTAGCTGCATTAAAGTTACCTACTTCCGTTGCAGTCTTGTGCCCCATTGTCTTAATTCTCTTCGAAGTTTGCATCTGAGTTCCCTCTCTTTTTGCATACTTCGGACACTCTCTTTCCATGTGTCCTTTCTTTCCACAATTGAAGCATGCTCCTATTAATCACTAATATTCCCCTCTATGAAACCTTCCACAGTGTTCACATTTTAGAATGGGTAGCTTATCCCCGTCTCCCTTTCTGTTGCCTCCCACTGTAGAGGCTTGATGAGAAACAATAGAAGTTCTTATTGGTTTAGACCTGCTCACCATACTACTCCTCTCCTCAGACTACACAGGGAAAGTCCTGACACTACTCTCAGGCATAGAAGTACCACCTCTCCTCTTGAACTGTTCTCTCCTCTTTCTCTTTTTTCTCACGGCGCTTTCTATGTTCTTAATATTCTTAACCCTCAGAGTCGCTTCAACCAGCTGTTGACAATCACAAAAATTCTACACCACCACTTTCTACCTCACTCATTTTCAACCCTGATTCAAACCTATGACACTTAGCTACCTCACTCATCATCATCTCTACTGCATATCAAGATAATTGTGTAAATCGATGCTCATACTTACTCATAATCATTTCCCTCTGGGTGAGACTCAGAAACTCTCTCTGCTTTTGCTTAATATACACCTCAGATAGGTACTTCTTCTTATAAGCAACTAAGAAGCCCTTCCATGCCAACATTCGCGGTCTCATCTAGCTCCATGGCACACTCTCCCACCAATGCAAAGCATCTCCCTATAGCAAGCTTGTAGCATATATAACTTTCTCATCATCCTCAAAATCCATCTGATCTAGTATCCTCTCGGTCTTTCTCAACCAAGTCTTGGCTTCTTCTGGATTCGTTGTTCCATAGAAATCCACTGCCCCATACTTCCTGAGCTTATCAAACTGTTTCCCCTTCTTGATTGGGGCTAGAGCAAAAGATTGTGACATCTGGTCTATGGCTTGACAAAATGCTTAAAACATCCTCGAATCCAATGGAGCAGGCATTTGCTCCTGTGAAAGAGGAGACTCCCACGTCTATGATCGAACGGGCTCACTACCTTGCCCTACAGAAGCCTCAGCATTATCTAGGGCTACTAATTCATCAGTACTCTCCTGCCTTAGTGGATATTCAGGTGCGATCGATCCTTGTAATACTCCTCATGTCCTTTTACGAGGCGGCATCTTACTCCTTTAATGTAAAAACTAATCATTAGCTTACATTTCATTTTAAAATCCTATTCCCTATATGTATGCATGACAGGGTGTCACTTAATGCAATTCAATCAATTCACAATGCAACAAGTACTCACATAGCATAACAATTCATCGTCCTATGCATTGTAAGCCTAGGAAAAACCTAAGCTATGATACCAAACAATACTGGACCCCACTTCCAGAGCCCAGCATTCGGAGTCATTAAACTGAAACAATACTTATCTTTAGCCATAATGAGCCTATTTTGGGACAATTTGAATAAATTTCTTTAGAGATATTGGATTAAATTCATTATTAGATAGTTTGAAAGAGGACTTTAAGATCTACAACTTTCATGCAGAACTTGAAGATAGATTCGATTATATACAGGGTCAAAATTGGACTAGACAATAGGGTCAGACAAAACCAGACGAAGGGTCAAATGAATTGGAACAATTATCATAACTTTCTCTAAGGATATTGGATTAAAGTATTTCTTATATGGTTAGAAAGAGGACTTCAAGATCTACAACTTTTATAAAGACCCTGAAGATAGATTCTATCACTTACAGGGTAAAAATTGGACCAGACGAAAGAGTCAGATGAATTGGAACAATTGTCATAACTTTCTCTAGGAATATCGGATTAAGGTGTTCTTTGAATGGTTCGAAAGAGGACTTCAAGATCTACAACATTCATGAAGACCTTAAAGATAGATGATGTCATCTAAAAAATTAGACTAGAAGGTGTAAGATAAAAAATGCACAGAAGATACACGTCATCACCAGATGACACGTCATCACTAGATGATATGTCATTACCAGATGACACGTCATCACCAAACGACAGGTCATCACCAGAAGATACAGTCTACCCTCCTAAGCATCTTCTGTTATAAGGACCATAACTTTCGACTCTGATGTCCAAAAATTTCATACTATATACTGTTAGAAAGCTAGAAAGATAGGATACAATGTTCTAGAATGAAACTTTGACTAATTTAGCCTAAATTAGTCTAGTTTTTCCCCTGAAGTCAACACACAATTTCTATGCCTATGAAAGACTTGGATTATGAAATGTACAACTACAAGAGAAATATGCACATACACGTTGGGAACTTTTCAATTCTAAACTCATTGCTAAATCAAAAGAAGTTCATACATAACTTTAATTACATGTTAACATTATAATCAAAGGCTTAACACAAAATACAAAATACATAAGATGCTCGATGCTTATAAAGCTATCCAAAAGTGATCGAACTAAGTTAGTTACAAAAGTTTCTAATAACTTGGAGTTTTTGATTCCTTACAAGTATTGCTAACCTTCTCAATCTGTACCTGAATAGGGAATAGTGGCGTGAGCTACACAGCTCAGTGGCCAATATATTTATAGTCATTAGCATTTGACCACACATTCAAGCATATGTACTTGAATATCTAGCAATTTGAGCATTTTTAATCTATTCTAGAAATTTAAGCATTTGATTAATTTAAATTAAACTTATAACACACAATATAAACTTCAGCCATTAAACATAAAATTTAACTATGCACCATACTCGACAATTTAAGGATGCAATGCATAAACAAATGGCTTGAGAGTTCTATAGAACGAAATGGAGAAACCAAAGTTTACATCGTGAACAAAACAAGTCCGAATTCTCAAAATCTCATAGCCTCAAGCAGGCAGCCGGGAGAAGGTTATAGGTTTACGTGCACGTGACTAATGAAATAGGTTCCTCTCGTACCCAATCACAACCAATTTATGCTCAATTCAATCATATGCTCATACTTTCATGCTTTTTCTTCTTTTCATCTAATTCAAAATGTTATAACCTTTTTCAAGGTATAACATAATCACAATGCATCATGCATTTCCAAACATTCACAATTATTTCAATTTCAAGCAAATCATCATACACATATATAGGCAAGAAATTTCCAATTACACAATAACTATAAATATGTTACCCACCTAACTAGCTTGCGAAAATACAAGTCAAGCTTGCCTTTCCCCTTGCTCTTGGGTAGGATTCCCTTAGTTTCCTAAAACAACCAAGTTTCCATTCAAAACAACATTCCAATAAAATTCTTAAACTTCAAAAATCAAAAAATTGCAACAAACACAAATTAAGCTCAAATCTAACATACCCATAGTCCTTCTAGGTTGGAAAACCTAAGACCTAGTTTAGAAACCCTAAAATCAATTGGGTTCTTCTAATTCATCTTCTTCCAACACAAGCCTTTCATTCTCTGCACAAGCTGCTTTTCTCTTAAACTCCTTCATCCTCAACACGACCCCATTCCTTTAATAAAGCAAGAAGAAAAGATGGTTAACTTACCTTAAGAAACTTGATATCTCTTCTTTTCTTCTTTCAGGGAATCCTCTCCTCTTCTCTCTTATTTTCGTTTTTCACTCTTCTCCCCCTTCAATTCACTTTTTTTTCTTCTTAACAAGCAAGACAACATATTCTTCTTCCATTTCTACCCTTAATGGGTCTAAAAATTCCATTTTACCCTTCTTTATAAGCTTATGTTCTTTTATGCTTAAGTGATCTCCCAAAAAATGACCTTGAACGTCCTTATTACATTAACACTTTAACTCCCCTTACCTATTCAGTAAATCCTACTAACTTTGACATAATTATAACTCCAAAAATTAAACCTATCAAAACCTCAAAATGATTTTAAATCATGCTTAACTTAAAGAAAAAAATTCAGGGTCCAACATTAACTACCTTCTCTAAGATTCCTTTATCTTTATGTTAACAACCTCCATTTGGCCACTTAGTTACAAATGATAGGACATGACCATTTTATGGTAGACTATATACCTCTTAAGAAGAGCTCTAAATGATTTATTAAAAAAATGCGCTCCTCCATCACTTATGATCAGTCTTAGAACTCTTAATCTATGAAATATATTTTTAATAAAATTTTACACCACTTTACCATCATTAGTTAGAGTTTCCATTACTTCAACCCATATGGAGACATAGCTTACCCTAAATAGTATGTATGTCTTCTCTATTGAAGATGGAAAAGGTCTCATGAAATGCAATCCTCATTTATCAAATACTTCAAGCTCTAAGATTTTAGAAAGGGGGATCTCATCTCTCTTTAAAATACTCCCTACTCTTTGGCATCTGTCACATTCCATTGCGTATTCATGGGCATCCTTAAATGAGTTAGGCAAATAGAATCCATATTCTAATACTCGAGTTGCCATTTTGTTTTCTCCATAATGCCTAGCATAAGTCGAATTATGACAATAAGTTAATGTTTCTAACATCTCCTCCTCCAAAACACATCTCTTAATTAGTCTATTGGCACAAATTTTATACTGTATTAGTTCATCCCATAAATAGTAACTATACTTATACAAGAATCTCTTAGTTTGTTGATAAGAAAAATCAAGGGGAAGGATACCACCTACATTATAATTTTCTATTTCATCATACTATGGAATAAATAGGTAATATACTATCATCAAGGATTCATTAGAAATAGCTTATTGATTTCTTCACCCTGTTGCATCTCCCCTCCTTCAAGACATGATAGAAGATGAACTAAAAATTTCTTTTCTCTCTTCTTATATCTAATCTCTATGTCAAATTCTTATAGAAGTAACACCCATAAGATAAGTCTCAGCTTCAAAATTTTCTTAGAAAAGAGGTATCTCAATGCTACATGGTCTATATTCTTTAATCACTTTAGATCCTAAAAGATATGATTAATCCTTATCCCATGCTAATACCATTGCTAGCAACTCCTTTTTAGTAGTTAAGTAATTCAATTGGGCTCATAATAAAGTCTTGCTGGTATAGTAGATAGAATGCATCCTTTAGTATTTATGCTACCTAACATAAACCTACTACTTGATCACTAGTATAGCACATAACCTCATACGGTAAAGACCAATTTGTTGACATAAATATTGAGGCTAAATGAGTGCCTCCTTTAATATATTAAAAGAAATTAAACATTTATCATCAAAATCAAAAGATACATCTTTAACTAATAAATTACTAAGTGATCTAGTAATAGAAGAAAGTCCTTAATAAATCGATGCTAGAATCATATGTGTATGATAAATGCATGCATGCCTTTGACATTATTTAGTGGTGGAAGCTTATCAATGAGCTCTATTTTTGGTTTATGCACTTCTACACCTTTGGATGATAATTTATCTCAAAAATCTATACTCTCGTGCATTATGAAGTGACATTTCTCCTAGTTTAGAATCAAATATGGTTCTTTACATCTTTGAAGGAATCTATCCAAATATGTCAAAAATGATCAAAGGAGTCTTTAAAGATCAAAAAATCTTCCATAAAATTCTCTACATTGTCCTCAATCATATTTGTAAAGATAGCCGTAATGCACATTTGAAAAGTTGCGAGTGCATTGCAAAGTCTAAGCTATATCTGTCTATAAGCAAAGGTTTCATAAGGACACATGAATATGGTTTTCCCCTTATCTTTTAAATAGATAAAAATCTAATTATGTCATTAATTTCTGTCAAGGAAACAATAGAATGAGTATCCATTCACTCTCTCCATCATTTAATCCATGAATGATAAAGGAAAGTGATCCTTCTTAGCCACCTTAGTGAGCTTACTATAATCAATGCAAATCCTCTAACCTGTCACTCTTTGAGTAAAGATTAACTCACCTTTTTCACTCATCATCCCTCATTTCTTAGTTACACATTATACTAGACTCACTCATCCACTATTCAAAATAGGGTAAAAAATACCAACATCTAAAAACTTTACTTCCCCCTTCTTGACCAACTCTTTCATATAAGGATTTACTTTGCTTTGTCTCTCCCTTACTATCATACAAACATTAAGATTGATCTTATGAATCACCATATTAGGAGTTATGCCCATTATATCCAAAATTTTTCATCTTATGACTCTCATTCTATTTCTAATTGTTTGTACCTCTGTCTTTTCTTGTTACCCATCCAACTTGTTTGAAAGTATTATGGATAGAGTATGATCCTCACCTAGAAAGGTATATCTAAGGTCTTTGAGTAAGGTTTTTAACTCTATAGTGGATGGTTACTTAATGGAAGGTGACAAGGGTGCTTTTGTCCTTACTAAGATTTCTTGTTTTGATTTCTCACCTAACTCCTCCTCCTTCTCTAACTCTTCATCATCTTCTACATCTTTAACCTTAGCGTCTTCTTTATGGTTATCCTCTTTCTCTTTTACACACTTATCAGCCATACCAATTTTCATGCAAATATGTCCCTCCTTTAGATTCTTGACTACCTCACTCATGTTGAACTCAACTAGATCTTCACTGTTTGAAGAATTTATTTTCCTTTATATCCACTCACCAATTCTCTTCCTATATTTATGAATGATCTACTAAGAATTAATGGATGGTTTTGATCCTCTTCAAAGTGTAGCATTACGAAATCCATAAGAATAATAAAATTTTCCACTTTTACTAACACATCCTCCACCACGCCAAATAGTTTTTTAATTGACTGATTCATCGACTAAATGAGCATTAGTGTTTACGTCACATCTACTATCCCAAATTCCTAAAAATAAATAAAGGCATAAGATTAATACCTACACCTAAGTTATATAAACCAATACAAAAGTCTAAATTACCAACTACATATGGTATAGTAAAACTCTCTAGATCTTTCAATCATAAGCATATGTGATTGGTAATTATATAGCTACAACTCTCTATCAAGGAGATCATTTGATTGTCCTCCCAAGTCTACATATTTTATCTGATATTTTTTAGAAACTTTGCATGCTTAGGTATGTTCTTCAAATCTTCCACAAAGGACAAGTTAATTTGTAATTTCTTCAACTTCTCTAAGATCTATACAAATTGACCATCCATTTGATTATTCTTTTACCTTTATGGGAATGGGATCTTTGGAGCATATGGAGGGCATAAGACATATGGTGGTTTCTCCTTCTTATCCTTATTCTTTTGGTTTCCTTCTTGGTGGGGTTCAGCATTCTTCTCGATTAGTTCTTCTAACTCTTTACCACTTTTGAATATGATGTCCTTTACTTACTCCCT
>JANSVA010073391.1:0-11797 GCA_025504915.1 Erythroxylum reticulatum | reverse complement strand
GTAACTGAAGAAGATAAAGTTACATGTAAATACACTTGCTTTCTAGGGCACTATATTTACATAACTCCAACAATCTCAACCCATTTGTCTCATTACCTTCAACTACATTTGATCGATTATAGTTCCTATTTTCCTTTCCATAGTATCTCGCTTATGCATACATATATATATATATCAACAATTTATTTTGCAAAATCATTAACCCCAGTTGATTTCTTCTACATGTATATCTAATTTCAACTTACATCATTCGTGCACCATTTACATTTCATTATCATCAAAAGAATAAATTTTTACAAATCTTTAATGGCATTCCAAGCTATATTAGATCATCGTCTCAAAATCTCCAATTACAAAAGGTCCTTGACCAAACAAACTTATGGGTTTCCCAAAATCAACTCAAAATACAAAATAAGCAAAATGGGAGAAATTCCCTTAGGCTCTTGATGACTTGGTCTCTTAGCTATCACCTAAAGATGGGATAGGGGGGCTGAGCTTGAAAGTTAGTGGGTAACAGTTTATAACATAAAAACAAAAAAAAACTTTAAAAACATTTACTTGTCACAGAATTTTTTCATTGAGTTCATAAAATGCATGTTTCTCAATTTCTCATTGTGTAATCAAATTAAAAACCATAAAACATGAATCCATCAAACTTGTTCATAGATCATAGGCACATAAGCACATCAAAATGGTTTGGGTAAATCCATGAACATGATGAACTACATATTTCCATATAATGGTCCTGTCTAGTCGAAAACTTGAGGGAGTCCATAAAGGAGCTCTATGCCACTAGCGGGCTAGCGAGAGAAGCCTTTAACTTGGTCAACATGGACGTGACATTCTTGAATGGATTACACCAAATCCACATAACATGTAATTCATGAACCAAAAGCATTTTGGCCCAAATGGCACCTTGTTGGAAGTTTTTTTTTCATGCACATAAGATATTTCGAAAACAATTTCCAAAAACTTGATTTCATAAACTTGCATCTTTTCAAAAACAATCATTATAAAAATCTTTTAAAAAAATCATCAAAACAATTCATGTAACAAACATATAACAATTTCACAAATCCAACCAAGAAGTAAATAAATGTAAAATCTATGATGCAATTAAAATCATTAAGCTACCTTGACTCAAAGAAAACATTTAGTGGCTTATTTACACTATTATAAACATGTACCCACCTTGATTTCCTTGCTTATAGGCTTGCTCAAAATGTCTCTACTCTTGCTTCTCTTGTCTTTCTTTCCCCATTGAATCTTCACTAAACAATGAATTTCTTGGCTCTAATTGAAGCTTTCACCTTCCTCTTCCTTTTTTCCTTCTTGCTCAACTCCAAAATCCCTCTTGAAGAGTAAAAAAAATTGAAACCTAGCTTGTTTTCTCTTCTTTTTTGTGTTTCTCTCTCTTCTCTCTCTTTTCTTCATCCAATCATCTAGCTTCTTCTAGAGTGCAAGACAAAAAATCTTCTCCCCTTTTATACCCTTAACGATTACACAATGTCAATTTTACCCTTCCTTATATGTCTTATGTTCTTTATCGTTAGGTGTCTTGCCAAAAACACCCTTGAACATTCTTATAACCTTAACACTTTAATTTAATCAATCTATATCATATAATCTTTCTAATATGAACATAATAATTAACTCCACAAACTTTCATAATGACCTCATAATTGATGTAAATCATACTTATTCATCGAGAAAAAAATTTTGGGGGCCAACATTTCTCCCCCTCTTAAAAGAATTTCGTCATCGAAATTCTTACCTGACGGATCTAAGGTAGGGGCATGCTTCCTTTTGTGCTTCTCTATTTTCCATTTAACTTCATCACTTAAATAATTTTTTTTTCAAATCACCCTAGTTAATGGATTCAATCAATCCTTCCATGACTTACTTAATATCACATTATCTTATCTATTCCCTCAATATACTTCAGATTACTCATAAATTTCCACTTCATGTGTCGATAACACCAATATCATGTCATATTAATATTCTTAACATACTCACATATATGACATTACGAATCTAAGACGTCTTTATTCACTAGCACTTCTCTTAACTATTTCATACAAACCTATTCATGTCGGGCTTAGCTAATTCTTTTTCCTAGCTTGAGCACACCTTAGCGCGGTAATACTTTCAGAGAGAAATTTAACTTTCACTTAATAATTCACATCAGTGTAGTGTTAATACAATTAACTCTTATGTCTATCTCACTATATTCCGTACCCTAGGTGTTGACCCACCTAACTCACTCATCCTCCTTGAATCACTTAAGTTCTAATATTGATCAATCTCACCTATCAGTAACATCTCCATCAATTCTGGCTTTCAACCATTCTTAGGCCTTAATCATTTTTAGGCCTTAATCATCACAATACAAAAGCAAACGACTCTTTCTATCATCTAACTCCTCATACAATATTATAATGAAATCACTAGGACAATGATTGTGATGCTTAAGGTCAAAGAGAACTATACATTAATCTCATGTTCCTATGAACGTCAAGCTATAAGCATCAAGCATATCTTTGGTAGTTAAGACCGTCGGCAATATTAAACATCTGGTTACTTGATTCAAAATTCTTAGTCGCTAAATGATGTCCCGGTGTATTCCTACTAAGATGTATAACTTACGTTACCTTTGTACTTTTCTAACAATCTCTTTGCTTATTCATCTTTATTGGTCCATATACTTCTTATTTCAATCGCAATGTATCAGTCTTCCTATTCGATCCCAAAATTTAGATCAGTTTTCAATCCCTCAATAAGATTTTTGATCTCTGAATCCTCAATTTAGTCTTGGTTAATCTTTTCATGTGAAATTGATCTTTAATTCCATAGCAATTTGTACTTTGATTTGCCCAAAATTCAACTCCATATTCTATGCTCCCTTTTTGCACTAGATCTGATAACCTCAAAAATTGAATTCGTGCTTCACTACTATTGGGATTTTTGCTTACTGTATCAGATACAGCACTAACTTTACTAGGAAATACTCATTTGTACCATCATAGTCTTTCAGTACTTATATCCATTGTCTCAGTCTCATATTCAATTCTCTCAATTAAATAATTACCTCAAACTTTAATGATCTGTACATGTAGATCCAAGATGTTCCTATACATATACTATCTCTAAACTTTCAGAGCAATCATTGCTATAGTAGCTCTAAATCATGTATCGAATAGTCCACTTATAGGACTTTTAGTTGTCTCCCTACATGTGAAATCATTTTATCATGCTGCATTGGATTTTATCCAAAACTATAAATTTTTCAAATCCGTACGATATAATTAATATCAATATAATTCCTCAAAATTTTCTTTACTTTCATTACCCATACGCTTTACATGTTTTTCTTCACATATTCAAACTATTTTTCTCAACTTTTCGAATACCTTTAATATATTATAAAATTTTTGTTTGGATCGCTTTAATCTTCAATACCATAGTACTGTCGGGGCAATTGTTAACTTAAACAATTATTATTAAACTCCATGTGCCCCTTGATTAGTTCTAATTTCCTTAATGAGGTAACATTGTCTCATGTCATTTTCAATTTCCCAATTGACTTCCTTTCTGGAATGATTTCCTCAATTCATTCGATTTCTTATAATTTCACATTGAATTTTCTAATGTTTGCTTATTCATACTAGTTTCTACACACATTTCAATTTATTTGCAAACTTAACTTCTTGTGGTTGTAATACATTCATCAAGTCAAATTTTTATCTCCCGAACACATTTACACATAATATAACATGGACCTATATAATCCTCATATTAGTAATTAATGTCACCTCAATTTTAAGAATCTCATCCCATAGTTGGATACATTACATCAACTATAATGCATACACTCTCTGTAGCATATTCTACATTTTATGCTTAAATCTCCTTTAGGGATATGACTCCAATATTTACTTTTGAATCATTACAGATTCATTTATGATTTGTACTTTCATTGATCATTTTTAACATAGTATCTAATATGCTTAATCTAATCTAGTGAAATTCTTCTTAAAAAGAAGATTTCTTGCTACTATCATCAATACTATTCATGCAATCTTTATTAATCATCTGTTATCATCATCACTTTATCAGCTATCCTTAATACCTCAAGGGGACAGATTTCTATCATTCTTATAAGGTCATAATGTTCTAATTACCAAAACTCAATGAAGTAGTAGACATAATTACTGTCACATATGCTTAGATGTGCATCATCAAATCATCCCATTTTTTCCACATATTTATCTCCAACATTTCATAAATTTATATCTTACACGATTGATAATTTGATCTCCATGGACCTTAGATGATATTCTTCTCTTTATCTTCGAATTCATTACTCATTGTAACATCATCCACAATCTCAATCTATCTCCGATTGATCATTATAAGCACTTGCATATGTTACTCTGGTTCCTCTTAGACTTTAAACTATGGGAACTTCGACTAACAATTATCCAATAAGTCATAGATTGCTTCCTATATCATCTCCACACATATAACACATATGTGATCAATGTTCTCACTTGTTATGATGATCCCAGTATCAGATAGGTACTTAAAATAACAATTCAACTTAACCTTTTTAAACTTATACATATGTCGCTATCATTCATCTCATCTTCCAATTATCCTTCATTATATTGTACATGCATATATTCGCAATGAATTCAAAATTATAGATGTATAATCATCATGAAATTCTAATATCAATTTCACTAACATGTTCGTATGGTCGATTGTAACTTTTGTCACATTAATCAAACAACCACTTTGGTTCCAATTTCATCTTCTTAAGATCATAACAATTTATGTTTTCATTAAATTCTACTTGTACACTTTAATCTCATCATTTCTACTTGTCTACCCGTTTTCCTCAAACAATCCATGATAATATATTATATCCATATCAATTCAAATACATATCCATAACAAAATTTCATCACCATATTCACTAATATAATCATAAATACTGAATCTATGTCAATCATATCGAACTACGTAATATATGCAAACTTCCACTTTCTCACCTTCTGCCAAATCATCATTCTCTTCTTACTATTTCTATCAGGTCAAACTCTTAACAATTACTCATGCATGTAACCCATACATATACGTCTTAACTAAGGATCAATTGCTACTGCATGCTAAAACATGGCAAAATACATGTAACTTTATACATATTTCCAAAAATGCCCATGTAAGATCCTAATTTTGGGCTCTGATACCATAAAATGTTGGATCCTAATTCAGGAGCGCAACATTCAGAGTCCTAAAATATGTGCTTGTGCTTGTTACCATGTATAGTTATTCCAATTAACCCTCATTAGTCATCCTCGGTTCATCTTCATTCTCTGATATCGTAAGTGTCGGACGCTATTTTCCGAATCATTCTTATATTGAAGAAATTATTCTATGCTCAATTTCCATCCAGATATTGAACATCTAAAGGATGAATTAGAATTCGACCTCTTCATATAATTTGTAAACCTACATCTCTAGCTTACTCCACATTGAAAATAATCTAAGTTGGAACCTTATAGATCTAGATATATTCAAAAGGCTGAAGCATGTTCAGTGAAATAACATTAGTTCATACTATTCCAATAGGTTCCTTCACTATCCTTCAATTAAAACATTTATCCAATCAATTCAGAATGCTAGCAATTTTTGTGGAGAGATAACATGATGTGTGAGGAATCTATTGTCTCAAGGATCACTTTATTTAGAGGTCGGATAATAATTCCCGTCTAGAAATTGTAAGTCTTAGAGGCTGGGTTAAAATTCTATTTCTTCAAATCATTTATAGCTCTATGTCTCTAGTTTGTTTAGACACAAGATTCATCTCATTTGGAGGTCGGATAACAAAGTTATGGTCGAAGGAAAATCAAACAAGGTTCTGTCCTCAACCATATTGAACCTATTCGGGAAAAATCACATAATTTGATCTAGAGATATCAGATCAAGGTCATTATTAGAGGGTTTGAAAGAGGACTTCAATATCTACAACTTTCATAGAGACATTGAAGTGATATTTTGTCATCTAAAATGTCGGAATTGGACTAGATGATACATAATGAACAGTGACCATAAGAAGGTTATGAACAGTACATATAAGATACCTTGAAATTAGCATAGCTTTCTATAAATATATTAGATTAAGGTGTTCTTTAGTTACTTTGAGAGAGAAATTCAATATCTATAACCTTTATGAAGACCTTAAAGACAAAATCTATCATTTGTAGGATCAAAAATGGGACTAGATGATAGGATTAGCTGAACAGTGCACTAGATGATATGGCATCATCACTTGACAATATGATGCCACCAGGCGAAGTGTCCTCACAAGACGAAGTGATTTCACAAGACGAAGCGGCTTCACAAGAAGAAGCGGCTTCACAGGACGAAGCAGCTTCATAAGACAAAGCATCCTTGCAAGACAAAGTGTCTTCATAATAGGAAGCATCCTCGCAAGACGAAGCGTCTTCCCAAGACCAAACGTCCTCGCAAGACGAAGCGTCTTCCCAAGACAAAATGTCCTCGCAAGACGAAGCGTCATTACAAGATGATATGCCCTCACTTGATGACATGTCATCACCAGATGATACGTCTTCACCAAACGATGCATCCTCACCAGATGACTCGTCCTCACTAGACGATCTGACATCATCAGACAATATGACGTCATCAGACGATACAAATTATACTCCTAAGTATCTCCCCCTTATAAGAATCATAACTTCTTACCCCGATATCTAAAAACTTCATACTCTATAGTATCAGAAAGCTAGAAAGCTAAGCTATAACTTCCATGAATTCAAATTTTCAAATTCATCATAGATCAATCCATATTTTTGCCCTAAAGTCAAAACACGAATTTTCCCTTGTGGAAGACTTGGAATTTTGAACTATGCAAACTTGGAATGTTCTAAGAATAAGCCTTCAACTACCAAAATGATTTCATTAACCTCTCAAATCTCAACCCATTTGTCTCATTACCTTCAACTACATTTGATCGGTTATAGTTCTTATCTTCCTTTCAATAGTACCTCACTTATGCATACATATATATATATATATCAACGATTTATGTTCCAAAATCAACTCTAGTTGATTACTTCTATATGTATATCTAATTTCAACTTATATCATCCGTGCACCATTCACATTTCATTATCATCAAAAGACTAAAGTGTTACAAATCTTTAATGGCATTCCAAGCCACATTACATCATTGTCTTAAAATCTCCAATTATAAAAGGTCCTTAACCAAACAAACTTATTGCTTTCCCAAAATCAACTCAAAATACAAAATAAGCAAAATGGGAGAAATGCCCTTAGGCTTTTAATCACTTGGTCTCTTAGCTATCACCTGAAGATGGGATAAAGGGGGGGTGGGGTGAGCTTGAAAGATCGTGTGTAATAGTTTATAACATAAAAACAAGCAAAACCTTTGCAAGCATTCACTTGTAGTAGAAAATTTTCATTGAGTTCATAAAACGCATATTTCTTAATTTCTCATCGGGTAATCAAATTATAAACCATAAAACATGAATGCACCAAACTTTTCCACAGATTATAGGCACATAAGCACATCAGAATGGTTTGGGTAAATCCATAAACATGACGAACTACACATTTTCACATAATGGTCTTGTGTAGTCATAAACTTGAGGGAGTCTATGAACAAGCTCCATGCCATTAGTGGGCTGGCGGGAGAAGCCTTTAACTTGGTCAACGTGCATGTGACATTCTTGAATGGATTATACCAAACGCACATAACATGTAATTCATGAACTGAAAGAAGTTTGCCCAAATGGCACCTTATTGGAAGCTTGTTTTTTTCATGCACATGAGATATTTTGAGAAAAAACATTTCCAAAAACTTGATTTCATAAACTTGCATCTTTTCAAAAAGAATCATTTTCAAAATCTTTTCAAGAAATCATCAACACAATTCATGTAGCAAACATACAACAATTTCACAATCCAACCAAGAAGCAAATAAATGCAACATCTATGATGCAATTGAAATCATTAAGCTACCTTGATTCAAAGAAAACATTTAGTGGCTTATTTACTCTATTATAAACATGTACCCACCTTGATTTCCTTTCTTGTAGACTTGCTCAAAATGTCTCTACTCTTGCTTCTCTTGTCTTTCTTGCCCCCTTGAATATTCACCAAACAATGAATTTATTAGCTCTAATTGAAGCTTTAACCTTCCTCTTCCTTTTTCCCTTCTTGCTCAACTCCAAAATCCCTCTTGAAGACTAAGAAAAATTGAAACCTAGCTTGTTTTCTCTTCTTTTTCTCTCTTCTCTTTTTCTTGCTTCTCTCTCTTCTCTCTTTTTTCTTCATCCATGCATCTAGCTTCTTCTAGAATGCAAGAAAACAAATCTTCTCCCCTTTTATATCCTTAACGATTGCACAATGTCAATTTTACTCGTCCTTATATGTCTTATGTTCTTTATCCTTAAGTGTGTTACCAAAAACACCCTTGAACATTCTTATAACCTTAAGACTTTAATTCAATCAACCTATATGATATAATCTTTCTAACATCAACATAATAATTAACTCCATAAACTTTCATAAAGACCTCATAATTGATGTAAATCATACTTATTCATCGAGAAAATTTTTTTGGGGGTTAACAATAGCTCTCTACCTCTTTAAAACAACTTGCCTTGTGTGAAACATGGCCATGTTCAAGTACACGGGTGAGTATATGGGTGTATTTATACTGATATACTTCTCTTATAACTTCATAACTTCATTAAAACATCTTCAAATTGCCCTAAACATATTTAAATTCATTCCTTTTACTCTAAATAAAAAAAGAAATGTGAATGAACTAAGTACTATAAAAATAAAAATGCTTAAATAAATAAGAAAAATGCACTAAATGTAAACCTTATAATATGAATAATTAAGCATTTATCAAAATCCCTCATACTTAAGCATTTTCTTTTCCTTAAGTAATCTAATTTCATTACTCTTAACATAATAAGAAATAACTATGGGAAAGCATTAAATGTAAAAAAGTTATCCATCACGATTCTTTACTATTCATTCAATCGCTAAGTTCATTGAATTGTTAAGCACTTAGTTACTATTGTGCTTAATGCATAAAGTGAACGTATATGAGAAAAAATGCTAAAACCTTTAAATATTTTTGTATCTTTTATTAAAAAAAACTAAATTTAAACAAAATAGGAGCATTTAGAAGTTTGTTTGAAAAGTTATCTTGTCATTTGACATCAAAGTAAACATCCTATCATAAGTAGCCTGGTTACTCAACTAGGTCACTATCTCAAGTGGCTACTAGCACTACTTTTTCACTTCGACATTTTATTGGTATAAAACCAATATAATGAAATTATTTATGCTCACTTATTTACATATTATTTTTTTTCTTTATCTTCTTTTTTTTAATTTTTATATGTGGGCTAATTAAAATGCTCAAAAAGAATTCACATTTTACTCAGTGCATGTGAAAGTTATACATAAAGTATCATAATGCAAATTAAGTATCTATTCTCAAAATTAATGAACTAAATAGTAATCAAGTTAATTATCAAAAATCATAACTATTTGCCTAAACAAATCAAATCATAATCATAAATAAACTCATAATGAATCATCTTCATTAATATCCTTTTAAAAAATCCCAAATTATTCATTATTAAACTAATTATAACAAATTAATAAGCTTAACTGCTAAGTCCCGCCCCTACACTTAAGTCGTACATTGTCCCTAATGTACAAAAAATTTAAGAACAATGAAAAATGTAAAAAAATAATTGGAGATGGTGAGGATAACTAGTACTCCCTTGATAGTAAGATATTTTTGATTTTTTTCAATGTCATTAATACCATCTAGGGTTAGTGAAAATTTCCCTACTCTAATGCAACAAGGTGATGTTGCCTTCATAACCTATGGAACTCCATCAATTCTCAACTTGAGTAAGAAAATTAGAACCATAAGACTAAAAAAGTTAAAAAATGAACTACTAATGAAAAACCCATATAAACTACTTAATCAAAGCAAAAACACATAATTATTGAGTTATCTCTCAACTAACACCTTTTTATGAGTCTTTTTACTGGACTTTTTAGTAAGCCCTTCATCAACCTGAATCTATAATTAGTAGCTTACTTCTACCCATTTTCCTATAGAATTCATTAGCCTACATATAGTATACATGTTGTAATATAATGACATATGGTATCAAATTAATAAAACTAAGTAAATTTTTAATCCCTTTTTATTAACAAACTATCAATATAACAAAGAATAATAAAACCCCTTAGATCATCGATTAACTTTAATGGTTTATTCTGTTGGTAGTAGGAGCCTTCTGTACTTAAGATGTCTCTCAATAATTCCTTGACAACCTCCTTTTTTGACTTATCCTCTTCATCTTCCTCTTTCTCTTCTTCCTTCTCTTTTTAAATAGAATCTACTTGATTTTCTTTAACCTCTAGATCCTCTTCACTCAAAAAAGTTATTGCATTCACTCGTTCCATCAAATTTGGCTTAATGTATCTGGATAAAGCAATTGTATGCTCTTTAAAAATAAGCTTAATAAGTTGTCTAGTCAAATGGGCTATGTTATGGGGCAACCTATTTTATAAAAATGACTTTCATAATGAGCTCTTTGAGACTATATTCTTGATCATGTCATTCAAGCTTTAAAATTTATAAGCCCTCAAATACTGCAAGTGCACGAGTCGTAACTATAGAATAAGAGGTGTCTATCCCATGAGGAGGGGGATTAATCTAATCCTAAAAATCTAAGGCTGAAAAGATATGACTAAAAATAATCAATACAACGAGAAGTAATTATGAGAAATGAATTCAACCAATTAAATTAGAAGTTAAAATTGAAGGAATTAACAATTAAGCAACAAGCACACACAATGGAAATTGACCAAAGAATTTACCAAGATATGATAAAGGGGATTTTACCTAGCATTAATGCTAACCTAGTTGATTATGTGTTAACGGGGTGTCAGTTCTAAACGATCCTAGGGCTGATTACGCTCTCTTGAGTTATAACTACTAACCCTAATTTTTAACCCTAATTGGATTATGAAATTTGTAATCTCTATATTCACAAATTATGCAGAACCTTAATTAGATCTGAAGCACTATAATAAACTATATGAAAATCACACGAGATCTCTCTCCGCACAATTACCAATATGATTCGTCATGGTTTCTATTAAATCATCTAACTTTCATTAATACAATTTAATCATTTTTCATTCAGTTTACCCTCTTAGTTTTTTTACCAAATTATGCAAGAATGCAATCAAATCACAACATTCATCTAATAAACTAAATTATCATTAAATGAAAATAAAATCTTGAAGAAGAGTTAAATATCATAAACATTCTACCATTTATCATCGTACAATCCATCCTAACTTTATTCAGGAATAAAATTGGAACAAAAAGGAAATAGAAAGTTAGAACGAATGATCTAGGAAGGTAGCAACATTAAGAAACCTCCTAATCCAGGAAGCACATCGAGACTACTTCTTTTTCCTCTTCGTCCTCTCTTTTTCTTCCTCTTATCTCTTAGGGTTTCCAAAGGTGGCTGCACGAAAAGCTCCCTTCTTTCTTCTCTTGTTGTTTTTAAATAGTCTCTTATTTTTTTAGGTAGCCTTAGGGCTCTTTCGAGGTCTAAAAGTTCTCAAAATTCCCTCAAAATGTAAAGTTTGTAAGTGTCTGCTCATCTGCTTGATGCAGGCCACGATT
>JANSVA010073371.1:0-11799 GCA_025504915.1 Erythroxylum reticulatum | reverse complement strand
TTTCTTATCCTTAATCTTGTCACATTATCAATCATGTGAAACCATACTCAATTGCTCAATCCAGATTTATCTCACAAACAACTTTCAAGTCCACTTTGCTCAATTACTTACATTAGGAAGATGAGGTAATTTGATAACACTTACTTTTAAAAAGTTTTTCTACCAAGTCTTAAGTTTCTAATGAGATTAAGATCATTCCAATTGGTTCTGTATACTGAAAGTTATACACAAAAGTTCTCAAACTATACTTAAGCTTGAATAAGTTTCTTATCTCAAGTTCCAATCAGATTATAAAATTCTTAGAGGTATAATTTGAATTCAATCTCTTATATAGTTTGTATCTTATGACTCTAGTTTAATTAGAATCAATAATCATCTCATTTGGAGTTCTACTGACCAAGATATAATCAAAATACTGAAGTATGTTCAGTAAAATATTCCAGGTCATACTATTACAACAGATTCCCTCACTTTCATTCAATCAATATTTTCCAAATCAACCCAGAAAGTTATCAATTTTTATAGAGAGGTATCACAATTTGTTAGGAATCTATTGGTTTAAGTCTCATATCATTTGGATATCAGGTGAAAAAGTCATATGGAATTGAATGACAGATGTTTAAAAATAACCATTTTTTAGAAAAACGTGTAAGTTGCGATCGTGCACCTAGAAGAGTAGCGATTGTGCCTCGCGAGCACGATCGTGACTTGCTATCCTCTTCACTTCCTCACAGAACCAGATTTCTTCTTCATCTTTCATTCTTTTCCAAAATTTTCTCACTTTCATCCTATTCAATGAACACATATATCACTTCAACCAATTCCTCTACTTCCATTTCAGTTCTACAATACACAGGAAAATCAAAATTTCAAATTAAACACTAAAAACTCAATCACAAGTTTGCAACATTACGCACACCCGTACATGCCATGCATACCCATGCATGTCCATGCATGGCTGTGCAATCGCACCAGCTTCATCCATTTTTCTATATTTTCTTCATTCCTACATCACATATTCTGGAGTTTTATATCTAATACAACCTTTAAACCCATCAAGTGCAAGCTTATATGATAATTCATGAAAACTGAAACTTACACAAGCTTTCTCTCACTACTATGTTTTCCGAAATTTTCTCACTTCTTTCTTCTTCATCTTAATCCATTCCTAATTCATATTCTGTACATTTTCACACCCATCGCAACTTATCTTACACTAAAATAACTCAAAAATTCAAGATCAAAATTCAAAGTTCAAAAATCATATATATACTCTATGCTTTCTCTCTCTACTGCTATGTTTGTTTCCATTCAGAACCAATTCCAAATTCAACACATAATTGAACCTATACCATTTTTATACTTCTAAACTATTGCTTCTAGTTAACTTAAATAATCTTAATCATAAAAAACATAGCATATACAACTATTCCAATATCTGCACACTTCTAAAGTCATACCATTTTCATATCATGCATTCTGAACATCACTATAGCTATCAGTTTGTGCATGTACTCATTTCTAGTACTAAAACATCATCACGTTCATTCACAAAAACCAAAAAATTAGAAACATCACTTACTTGATACTTCAAACAAACTCCAACGTGCAGACACTAGATTGATACTTAGTAAAAATCCATTCTGACCATATCATGAATTATAATGAAATACATATGAGTTCACCACTCATCAAGATTATGGTTCGCAATAAAAGAATGCAAAAGTGTATGTTTTAAGATTAAATAAATGACCTACTTTAATCTTGAAAAGCATACGTGATTCCAGATTCATTTAATAGTGCCATTATCGATAGTGACTACTATCATGATATGAAACTCATGATTCCCTTTAAGTAAACTCCTTTACTTACACGGAGATAAATCGCAATAATACAGTCTAAACCATAATCACGCAGCCAACTTGATTATTCAACTATTAATCAACTAATTTAGATTCTAATAATATACGTGTTTCCTATACATTTCCATGTATATGTATATTACGTACAAAAGAATCTTGCTACCTTAGGACTAGTTATATAATGCTCATATAAATAAAACCAAACTCTTTTGTTTTATTTATAATAAATATTTTCATTACAAAAGTAACTGGAAGAAGATTAAGTTATATATAAATACACTTACTTTCCAGGGCCTTATATTTACATAACTCCAACACTAATTTCAAAAAACATTGCAAAACATATGCACCTCATCCTTGATGCTTTTATTTAAACATTTTTCTTTTCTTTTTTCCTTTTTCCTTTTTCCTTTTTCTTTTTCTTTCTCTTTCTCTTTTTTCTTTTTCTCTTTTTCTCTTTCTTTTTCTTTTCATATAAAAACAGAAGAAAGCGATATCAACATGGGAATTTCATTAATAAGACATAAAATAGCATCCCAACAATTATAATCATCCCACACATATGTACACCCCCGCACTTATACCTTTGTACATCCACATTCATCAACAATCAACTAATGCTCCATTAGCTTTAAGGCTTGAGTAGGATATTTGGTTAGGTTTAAAGCATGTAATGTGGTTAGCACAAAAAGAACTAGTAAATAAAAGTCATGGGGGTTTATCAAAAGGAAAAATCATAATGATGGGTAGGCTATTTCGCTAATATATCTTACGAAACAAATAATGCCTATATCATATCCATGTTTACACATGTGAGGTCCTAAATAGAAAATCAAAGAAAATTTAGGATGTACATGTTGATAGTTTTGCCAGATTTACAATTTATTGCTTTCAAAATATAGCAAGTGCACAGGTCGTGATTTGTAGTATATGAAGAGTTGATCCCATAAGGAAGGTGAACTAATCTAATCTTATGTTATCTAAGGCTCGAAAAAATTGATAAAATGAAGCTACAAATTGTAAAGAAAATTAAATACGGGAAAGTGATTATTAAGAAATTAATTCAGAAGTTTAACACAAAAAGAAATTAAAATTGAGCAACACAAAAGTCACAATGGAAATTAACTAAGAAGAGTTACCAAATTATGACAGAGGTGATTTTTCCCCATTATTAATGATAATCTAGTCAATTATGTGTTATTGTGGTGTTGGTTCTAGACTATCATAGGGTGGATTATTTTCTCTCGAGTTATAATTATTAAACCCAAAATCATAAACACTAATTCAATTATGTAATTTGCAATCTCTTAATTAACAAAATACCCACAACCTTAATTAGATCTGATGCCCTCTAATAATATATCGGGTCTCATATGGGATCTCTTTTTGCACAATAACCGATATGATCAACCATATGGTCTATTAGATCACTTGAATCTCATTAATCTAACCAAACCATTTTTATTCAATTCACCCTCTCATTTAATATACAAGTTTCGTAATTAATCACAACACCCAATCAAAATAACATAAAAAGACTATATTAACATTAAATCAAAGTAAAATCTTGAAGGAAAAGTTAAAACATCATCAACAAACCAAAATCCATCATGATACAATCCATCATCATTTCATACATTAAATGAACATAAAAAATGAAAGAAAGGAGAAATAAATTAGATTGGATAACTCGGGAAGGAAGTAGCATCGAAATACCTACTTCTTCTCTCCTCTTCTTTCTCTTCTTCTTCTCTCCTCCAAAGCTTTCCCAAAAATGGCAAAAGTGGAGGCTCTCTTTTTAGTTCTCCTCTTTTTCTAAATATAGTATTTTCTAATTAGGGCAACTTTAGGGCTTTTTTGGTGCCCGAAAGGTTCAAAATTTCCCTAAAAAATGAAGTTTGGAAAGTTGAGACTCATTGTTTATCATGCAAGCGACAATCGTGGCCCCTTCTTTGGCTTAGTCGCGATCGTGGCCCTTCCTCCTTACTTTTGTCATGATTACGACATATTGGCCATGATCATGACCCTTTGTTTTAGTTCAGGCCTCCTCTAAAACTCCTCCTTTTTTTTATATTAATCTTACAACACTAGTAAACTTATAATACACCTCAAATACACAACATTGAAGCTCAAAAGCATGTTGTAACGCATAAAACATTTAATGCACAAATATGTAACTAACTAGAATAATTCTAGCCTAAACATGCACTAAATAATCAAATTAACAACTAAACACACACCAAACGACCCACTAAAACGTGATATAATCTATGGCTATTATCATCCCTACACTTAAACTTTTGTTTGTCCTCAAGAAAAAATAAATTAGGCAAAACAAAAGAAACCAACACACAACATACACACAAATGCACTAATGAAGCAATGACGTGAAACTTCACTAAACAAATTTAACTTCAAACATTATCCCTCAAGTTGTTCTAACTTATTAACTTGTGAAATTTGCGTCTAAGTACCTTGGAATAAATATACAACTAATCCAAACCTTGATATTAAGTTTATTCACCCCTATCACTCGCACATCCCCATTGATAATTATTTACTCAATCAAAAATGTAACTATTCGTAAGTATGTTTTCATGAAAATTCAAACTATTCATAAAGATCATTAGGTTTTATCTGAAAAAACATTGTTTTTATTGATTTTATAGACATGAACCTATCCTTTTACTCGATGGCAAACATTTGTGAAAAACGTCGATCCAATTACTCAACTAGGTCATGTTTTTATTAAGCGGCTTAGTTGGAATGTCACTATATCTTTTTGATGTGAAGGCACACATTTTTGGTACATGTTGATCTAGTTACTCAGCTACATCACATTCTCAATTGGCTATTAGCTCTATTTATAGCCCGAAGGGTCGTGAAATAGTTAATAAATTTCTTTTAACACCAAAACCTATCTCATTTCTTTAGTTAGTAATCTTCATAAAAAGGTACTAATGATGCTACTTATTCGATTGGCATAAAATAATAAATGGATGTGACAAATTCTTAAGGTTAATACACTAACATCGTATCCTAATTAACTTGTATATTTAGCCAAAGTAACTTAGGTCACTTATTTCACAAGCTAATAAATCTTCACAACGTAAAAGACTTTGTTCAAAGTTAAACCAATTTCGTTAAGCCTTAGCCATTGATACATTCACACATATCAAATAATGCACCCTAAACAAACTAATATGCAAAATTCACCTTTAAAATAAAAGCACACAACACACATCCGTCCCCCCACATTTGGACAACACATTATCCTCAATGTGAAAAGAGCAAACAAAAACAGAAAAGGTGAGAATAAACATAAAGAAAAAATTTTAAAAAGAAAGGATTAGAACAAAAAATCGTCATGGTGGTGGAGGAGGTGATGATGAAGGAGGTGGTAGTTAAACACCTTGAGCCTCGAAGTATTTGTGAATGCGTTAGATGTCTCGACTTCGGTATTTATATTCTCTGACCATCTCGTTCATCCTCCTTGTATTTTCTAGAAGTCATTTATTAGTTTTCGAGAGTGCGGTGAGTACCTTCTCCCAACCAGCTTCTTCTTCCTCTTCAAATTCTTCACTTGTTAAGAAACTTCAAGATTTCAAGTTGCCACAAGTGATGAGTGATAAGGAATTTAGGACAAAGGACAATTAGCCCATTGCGATCAGAACCATAATATTCAGTAATGGATGAAACCAAGTAACCTATACCTAAATTATTCCTCCTCTTATGTAGAGTATCAATAATTGCATTGGAGACGTGGGTATAGGAACATACTGGGATGTTATAGTCAATGCACCATAATAGGAAAAGTCCTTTGGGTGAGCAATTGTTGGTTTCAGTTTTGTCAAATACCAGTTAACATAAAAAATTATGCAATAACAAGTGTTTATGGCTTCTAATTATATTGTGGGAATTCTTGGCATCGAAACATTCTAACCTGGTTAGTTTAGTCCGATTGTGGGTAGCACAGAAGTCATCATGCTAAACTACTATGGATGCTTGGAGAAACCACAAATTTCAAACAAAATTTTGTAATTAAGCTCGTGTGGTTGACCCTGGGGCCTAAACCACAAGTAATTTGGGTTACTTGATTTATATTAAAGAGAGGTAAAGAACTATTGGGTTAATTCTTGGTAAACATGATATTGAAAATGTATGAACTTTCCCTAATGAATTCTTTCTCCTAGGTTCTTAACCTTGTCTCTCAATCCTATTCTATCTAACATATCAAAGTCAAATTATTTTGGCACTGCAATGTCTTTAAAACTAAGAGTGCAAAAATGGCTACCTTCTACTTCTGGGTAAATCGGAAAAGATGCTTTGTAATCCTCTTCCCGGTTTTGTTATCCATGACTGGATACTTCAACTTTTCCCTTAGGTTAGGTGCACTTGACAATCTACTTAATGCACAACCCCTTCAGGAATGAGGGTTGTGAAGAGTTAGAGAGAATGAAATATTTGAAGGTCAGTGGAGAGAGTCTTAGGTCTAGAGAGAGAGTAAGAATGAAAAGTGTAAGAAATATGAGGTTAGATGTAAATGTATAGTGTTAAAAAAGTAAAAATGGACAAATTTTTGTTGAAAAATGTGTGCTCTATTCTGTCCCGCCACAGCCCACAGTTGTTCTCTGCAATATTTTTTCAATTCTTCGATCTTTCATCATTTCATCATTTCATCCCCTGAAGATCCTTCCTTAACTTATTATTTGCACTTATCACCTCATTGTGTTTACCTTCCTGATCATCCTACGTCAGAATTGATCACCCTTCTTCCAAGACATTTATTTTAAAACAAAGCACATAAACATCAGGATTCAAAACTACCTAATACTAAAGAGGAAATAACAAGTAATAAAACCATAGGTTGCCTCCTATATAGTGCTTCTTTCTCGTTAGTAGCTCGATGCCTTTCTTTTGATTAGTGTGGCATTCCGTTCCCATACTAAGGATTAGAACCATAAAATATAGTACATGATAGATCAATGATAGATTAAGAAAAATACATCTCATGCTCATGCATAATGTTAGCATACATGCATATGAATTTGAATTTTTGCACACATTAAAATGACTGTATATGCATTCAATGACATTCCAGGTATAATTGAGTATAAATGTGATTATACTGAGAATTGTGGTTTTTATGTGTTGAAAACTAATTTGGAGACTATATTTAGTGATTGAGAATTTTTGGTAAATTTTAGGATAATTTTTGAAATTTTGGGTAATTTTTGGAATAGGAAAAATGTCAAGTGGCAAAATAATTGATGAATAGTAGTAAAAATAAGAGTCAAATGGTAGTGGAAATTTTTAGGAATGACATTGGGATTTAATGACAAGTGTCATTAAAAATTGGGAGAAAACTAGATTAAAAATTAGAGACAAATGGATTAGTAGATTGAAAGATCAAAATGGGACCATAGGAAAGTGACAAGTGTCACTACCACTCATAACTTACTATTATTTAACCTAAATTAAAGACCAATTTGTGGTCTTTTATTTGTCATTCGCAACACCCACATGAAAGACCATCTTTCATATTATTCTTTCATTTTTTCCCTACTACTTGTTTTCTTCTTCTCTTCTTCTCTCACTCACGATATTCTCCCAACGCAACCGTCAACGTTGAACTTTGCTAACACCGTTTATCTAGCCACTCCAAATAATTAATTGTCTTCACTTTGGTGTTGAAAAGCCCAACTATTCTAATTTGGAAAGATGAAGATTATGTATGTGGGAGAAAGCTAAGGTTAAGAGAGATCTTGAAGAGTTTGAAGACATTGAAGCAAACAAGCAAGTATAAGCATCACTCGTCTTGATTTGATGAATGAAACATTATTTAATGATAGTTAGAGGTTAGATGTTCATAAATTGATAATGGGTATTTGCAAAAATGTGAATGAGGAATGTGGTAGATTCATGTCTTTTTTTCTACATGGATGATGATTAATGATTCATGAATTTATATAGATATGTTTTAGAGTTAGAATGAACCCTTAACGAATGTAAAATGAAAGTGAAAATGAAGTTGAATATGTGTAGTAAGTTGATGATGAATGTGTATATATATGTATGTTCTGTTATTAGTGTTCATGGTCAATCATGGACATGATGGGGAAACGAGGAGAAATTTAATTAGAAATGATTGACAAGATTAAGGTAGTGAGTGTAGTAAGTAAAGAGTTAGAATCTGGAAAATTGAAAGATGAGTCCCGATTGTGCTTCTATGAAAGCTCATCACCTGATTGTGCTTCTATGAAAGCTCATCACGGCCAACTCCTTGGTTTGCCATGGCCAACTTGAAGGATTTCCTCCCTTGAAAAGTTCACTGCAGCCAACTCTTAGATCATGGCAAACTTACAGTAATTCCACAAGGAATTTGCTCTCGGGAAAAGTTCACCACAGCCAACTTTTGGCTTCTCCGCAACAAACTTTCCTACATAGCCTAAACATGCTTCGGTATTTTAGGCACAACTTACTCTGTAGTAATCCAAATGGAGTGATTTTTGACTTAAAGTAAACTATAGACGTAGGGACTACAAATTTTATGAAGAAATCATGTTTTAATTCAGTCTCTAAAAATTTCAAATTATGGATGGAAGTTGAGTACCAAGACACTGTTTCAGTGTAAGAATAGTCCAAAAATGTTTAGGGTACAAATTTCAGATTACTAAACCTAAGTGAATGATTTTGGTGTCATTAGAAACTTAAGACAATGGGGAAAATTTTTCTAGAAGAAATTGTTATCAAATTACTTCATTTATCTGATCAGAATGATCATGGAAAATTGACCCGAAAGTTTGGAATTTTGGAGGTAATATAGGAAAGAATGAGAATTTGGATATTGTATGGTTATATAATGTTAGAATAACATTAGTGTAATATACAATACCCCCTGGGAGGATATGTGGATGCCATACAAGATGGCACAAACAAGCCAAAACATTTCGCGGAGGCATAGCATTCAAAATCTTCCATTGCAAGCAATTTAGAATAAACATACATCATATTATGCGCTGAAATTAAAACAAACTCGTTTCGAACCAAAAATCAGCTTGAAATTAGTTATTGCAACTTACAACAATTGAAAGTTATACACTTGAGATACAAGCGAACATAAGAGCAAAAATACATGTTTTATCAAAACAATAACTTAGACTCCATTAGCCATTGCGGTTAACTTATCCCAATCCCTAAGTCCTCTCTAAACCTACATGGGGCAATCTACTGTGCTAAGCATATAGCTTAGTGAGTAATAAGTAAACTAAGTCTAACCATAATAAATACTGAATCATATTATACAAAACCATCTGAATATACTGAAATTCATAACAGAATAAGATTTATTAATGAAAACAATTCGCATGCTAAAGTCAGACATTTCAATAGTAGAATAGAACATATAGAAATGCATAATAGATTTTCATAATAGGGTGTTAAGCCATCAGATCAAAAATAGGGTTTGTTTCTTATCAAAGATTATGAGATATTAATATACAAAGCAAATTAGACTATAAATCCGTAAACAGAAGTGGGTAACGGGACCTATACAGAGGGAGACTGAAGTGTCGACACTGAAGTGTCGACACCGAAGTGTCACAGAAGTAGTTGCAGGCCCTTATAAGCATGCCTATTTACCCATGACTAGGACTTGATAGTTACAAAACCAAACAAGGTCATTTCATGTGCATAATAATTATTCAATCATATTTTCATGCATCAAACATTTTAAAAGTTCATTGTCCTAAGGTTCAGAACATAATCAACATAAAACCTAATTCAATTAAGTACTAAACAGAAAAAAATAAAATGTGAGCATCCTAAAGATTACTAACAGTCACTCCCTTTTGCTTAATGTCTTGAAGTTCCGACAATATCTGAAGATCGTCGCTTTACTTGCTCTTCTATAAACAAACAAATACAATTTCGTATTACCAAAATGTTCATGTAACTGAATAAGCATTTATATAATTGCATCATGTAACATGCATATTCAGTGACATATTCCATGGTATATCTTTGTAGTAAACTGAAGTACAAATCAATTGTATTCCAAAAGTTCCATAATTCATACACTCATTTACTATTCTAGATTTTTCCTCAAAACAAACATTCGGGTCTACTTTGGATGATAGTTTAGATCAAGCAAATGGAATATTTAAGCAACACTTCCTTCTAGAAAATTTTCCATCTTTGTTTTAAGTTTCCATTGATTCCCTGATCATATAATTTGGTTCAATATACTGAAAGTTATACTCAAATGATCTCAGGCTGTACTTAAGCTTCAATAAAACTCTTATCTCAAAATCCAATTAGATTCTGAAATTTTTAGAGCGAGAATTCGAATTCAATATCTTCATAAAATCTGTATCCTTATGTCTCTAGTTTAATTATAATTAATAATCATCTCATTCGGAGATCTAGAGTTCAAGATATAGTCCATATGCCAAAGTATGTTCTGTGAAATGTTACAGTTCATAAGATTACAACAGATTCCCTCACTTTCATTCAATAAATCTTTTTCAAATTAATTCAGAAGGCTACAAATTTTAATTTTGAGGTATTAAAATGTGTTAGGAATCAATTGGTTCAAGAATCAAGTCATTTAGAGGTCAGATGACAAAGTTATGGCCAAAAGAATCAAAGTAGTTTAGGTGTAGAAAATCATCGGACTCATGATCGTCACTTTACATGATCATGAGTTTCCAAGTTATCCAACAGAGCCACCCTCGTCACTTTAGGCATCCATAACAGCTAACTCATTTCCCCTCATCTCACGATAGTGAGTTCCAATTTTTCCAGAACTAACGCAAAACGCTTTTCCAACTTTTCTTCTCTTCTCGTAATCCTTCATTACACACTTGTACACTTACGTTCATGACTTTATTTCACTTCCAAATCATCTGAACTGATTCTCAACATAAATCAAAGTGCATGATTAGTTACAAATGGAAAAAGAAAAAATTATTCACAACTATTCATCACCTTCTACATTTGTTTACATCATTTTCTGTACTTATCACTTTACTAATTTCTCAGTTTATTCCTTATGTACTCAACCAAAGCTACCCTTCTTACACATCTCATGCATGATTTTCATTTTCAATTTTTCAAACATCATCAGACTCATTTGGACCCAGTCCTACGAACACTCAAATACCAATGCATACCCAGTGAGAAACAGAGCATATATTCGTTGAGTTTCATGAATTTATGTATCATTTTCAATCTTTTTCCCTTATCTCTAAAACATCTCAAATGCAAGATCAAATTCAACACTCAAAAAGAAAATAGAGCATTACTCACAGTTTTCATTATTTTCTACATTTTCATTCTCACTATCGAATTTATTTCTTCCCATACGAAGCTCATGACTATGTGTATTCAAGATGCATGGCCATATTTCATCATGCATGTGTACCACTTGTCATGTATATAGGACTGCCACCTTGCATAATGTCATTTGTCTATTTTTTCTAATCTAAAATACTCCAAAATTTCTAGAACAATTCCTAAAATTACCCAAAACTTTCGTAATATTACTAATAGTCTCTAAATAAAATTTTACCACCAACAATCCATAATTCAAAATTTTATAAAATAGTTTTACCCAAAAATGTCATGAATGCATGTACAATTATTTATATGTGTCAAAAATACATATTCACTTGTAAGTGAATACTTAAATATGCAAAGCATACAATGCACCACTAATTCCTCAATATTCTAACCCTTAGCAAGGGGTGTTACAATTAGTGAATTAATTGTTGGTATTAAAGCATAAAAAACATGTGTATAATGGAAATGAAGAGGTTCATATTATTGTAATTGTGATTCAAAGGAGTTGAGTAATGAGTATCTAGTAAAAGTGAACCAAACATAAAAACATGACTTTCGGTTTATATTATCAAAAAACCCAACTTAATTGCTATCT
>JANSVA010073351.1:0-11799 GCA_025504915.1 Erythroxylum reticulatum | reverse complement strand
CATACTGGGGATCAGTTGCCGCTGCTTGCTATGACATGACTAAAATGCATGTCACTTAACACATATTTCAAAATGCCCATATGAGATAGTACTTCTGGGCTCTGATACCACATAAATGTAGCATCCCACTCACAAAAGGCACAAACCTGACATCAATGGGTGATATTCGAGCTCGTGCCCTGCGAGGGTGGCATGTTAGGACATTCAATCATTCAAAAACACAGTATAAACGCCTTTTTCTTGAAACCCTAAACACGAAATGCAAAAATACAAAACCAAAACGAGCTCCATTTTATTTTACAAACATTTTCAATTCCCAAATACAATTATTACAAACACTAGCATTCAATAGCCATTTGGGCCCATTTAAGATATAGACAAATTACTAACATTTATAATGTCTTTACATTCCGATACAACCGTTAAGACTACACTTTCAATACAACATATAGAAATACATACGCAGGCACATACTAATCCTGACCTGAAACTCTTACTTGAAGCCTTTCTAGAGACCTTTATAAAACCTGAAAAGCCACGTTGCAATTTTGATGAGTTTTGTGAATTCAATTAAGTGAACCATCATTAATGATTTTACTAGATCACATACACATTTCACTTAAGTCACAGATATTCATTTAGATCATATATATATTCCTGGTATTTCACATAGCATGGGACATCATACAATGACACAGTTCAATATAGTCGACAGCTCATATCACCTTATCACTCATTTCACCTTTGCAAATTATTCAAAGAAATTCAATTTTATAATGCTATATGCATGAGACTCATATTCATTCTCATTGTTGTGAATGAGTGCCTATCACTTACTTATACAAATACTGGTCTATAGGGCACAGTCAGAATAGAATCACGGAGTATAGCTCTATGTGCAAAATCAGAAATCACATAGCAAAGCTTTACGTGGAAGCACATCATACTGGCAACTCAAGTCACCACTCCTTTATCTGAGCATGCATTTTATGAAATGCATCAAATACATACATGTCATATATCACAATCACATATAATACTCAAACAAAGCTCATAATCATCCGACCTAAATCCCATATTCACTTTTGTTGAGAATTCACATATCATATAGGATTTCACGTCAAATCAGAACACTTCCAATAAATGCCCAACTATTAAACTTCTCAGACTTTAGGTCTAAAATTCATAAACAAATCATAAGTAGTTTAATCATATTGGAAGTTTAAACAAATCAAATCAAATCAATCTTAGGAAATCATTTATGATAACTCATAGTATGCTCCAATAAAGCATTTGCTTCCAAATTCTAAAAACGCCTGAACTCTGACATTTAACTTTTTTGAAGCTCCAAAGTCTTCAACCATCACAAAACCCTAATTTTCATGCAACTCTCGTACCTCATCTGGAAAGTTGACAGGGAGGTTCGGTTTTTCTTGGAATGGAAGGAAGAAATATCAAAATGGAAGTGGGGACAAATAGAGAAAAGCAAGGTTTAACTTCGGTGAATATGTGATGAAAAGCTTTGGGTTGGAGGAACTCTAAAGAAAGAAGTTTGAAGAAGGATAAGGACAAAGACAGTAGCTAGCCTTTTAAGGCAATAAAAATCTTAACTTTAGTTAGGACACCTGTCCATTTCTTATCCACTTATTGTTAGATCTCGTTTCCGGAACCCAAACATTCGAAGACAAATGACAAAAAGCAGTACTCGTACTTGGCTACACAAAACCTGTTTTAGGGACACTGTAATAACCCTCATCATAGGTATCGAGTTTGGGTGTTCTTTGGGGTATCTTAAAAGAGGACTTCAAGATCTACCACTTTTGTAAAGACCATGAAGACAGAATCTATCGTCTGAAGAGTCAAAATGGACCAGATGATGGTATTGGATGAATAGTAGATAGAGGAAGAAGTCTCGGTCATAACATAGAAGGCAGACGAAACAAAAGACAAACAAAGCGAGGAGGGCAGACGAAACAACGAAACTGACAAAGTGAAGAGGACCAGACGAAGCAAAAGTGTTAAGTTGAAGCAGGGTTAACTTAAGACGAACCAGGGTCTTAAGAGGATATGGGGTTAACTTAAGACGATACAAAGTCTTAAGATGATGCGAGGTCAACTTAAGACGAAGAAAGGTCTTAAGACAATGTGGGGTCAACTTAAGACGAAGCAAGGTCTTAAGACGATGCAGGTAAAATTAAGAAAAAGAAAGGTCTTAAGACGATGCGGGGTCAACTTAAGATGAAGCAAAGTCTTAAGAATATGCAACTCTTAAGATGAAGTGTCTCTACAGATGATACATCTCTTAAGATGAATGATGTCATCACAGACGATATGACGTCATCACAGATGATACATCTCTTAAGATGAATGACATCATCATAGACGATATTTCTTTACAGATGATTCATCTTTACAAACGATGCATCTCTTAAGACGAATGACATCATCACAGATGATATGACGTCATTACAGACAATACGTTTTGACAGATGATACATCTTTACAAACGATACATTTGTTAAGACGAATGATGTAATCACAGACGATATGACGTCATTACATACGTTGCATTTGTTAAGACGAATGACGTCATCATAGATGATACGTCTTGACAGATGATACATCTTTACAGATGATGCATCTATTAAGACGAATGATGTCATCACAGACGATATGACGTCGTTATAGACGATACATCTTTGCCCCTTACTAAGACCATAACTTTCGACTCCAAAGTCCAAAGTTTCTACATTATATATCAATGGAAAGCTAGGCAATTAAACTATAACTTTTCAGAGGACAACTTTAATAAATTTAGTCTTAATTAGTCTAGTTTCCCTTGGAAGTCAACACATAACTTTTACACCTGTGAAAGGCTTAGATCAAGAACTGAACATCTACCAGAGAAATATGCACATGCACTTGGGGACTTTTCAGTTTTTCTTTTTAACTCATTTGCCCAAGCAACAGAAACTAATACAATCACTTAATTACATCAATACCTTGAACAAGGGCTTAACCCCCAAAAATAAAACATACACAAGATGCTCTATGTTTACATGCTTATGAAGCTATCCGAAAAGTGAGCAAACTAACTTAGTGACAAAAGCTACTATCTTGGAATTTTGCCCAAATTTCTTGCAAGGATCATTTATCTTCTCGATCTGTACCTGAGGAGGGAATAACGGGGTGAGCTACACGGCTCAATGGTTAATATTTATATAGCCATTAGAAATTGGCCACACATTCAAGCATATGTATATGTATGTTTAGCAATACAAACATTCGTACTTTATTCAAGCAATTTAAACAATGATCAATACAACTCAAGCTTAATACACAGCATGAACTTCAATTATTAAACATAACACTTTATTATGCACCATACTTGAACTTCTATAGATGCAATGTACAACAATTGGCTCGAGGGTCCGTGAATAAAACAAAGAAACCAAAGTTTACTCTGTTAACAAAATGAATCTACTTTTTAGATTTCGTGTGCCATAAACGGGAAGCCGGGAGAAGGCTTTACGTCGATGTGCAAGTGACTATAAAATGGTTCCTCTCTCTCCCAAACACAATCAAATTATGCTTAATTTAGTAAATCACAATTTGCATTCTTATGCTTCTTTCATTTCATCATATTCTTATGTTTTCATGCTTTTTCTTCTTTTCATTCAATTTCCAAAATGTTATAACCTTTCTTAAGGTATAACATAACCACAATACATCATGCATTTCAAGTATTCACAAATCTTTCAATTTCATGCATATCAATTTTTAAGCAAAGAACATACACATACATAGGCAAGAATTTGCCCCATTTGCACAATAACTATAAATACATTACCCACCTAACAGGCTTGCGAAAATCCAATTCAATCTTGCCTTTCCCCTTACTCTTGTGTAGGATTCCCTTGTTTTCCTAAAACAATCAAGGTTCCTTTCAAAACCAACATTCCAATAAATATATAAACTTAAGAAAAAAATCATAAAATCATAATAAATACAAATGAAACTCAAATCTAACCTACCCACAGTCCAATTAGGTCAGAAAACTTAAGATCTAGTTTAAAAACCCTAAAATCAATTGGGTTCTCCTAATCTATCTTCTTCCCACAAAACCTCTTTGCTCTCTAACTCCTTCATCCTCAATACAATCCATTCCTTTAATAAAGCAAGAAAAAGATGATTAACCTACCTTAACAAATTCGATTTCTCTTCTCTTCTTTTCCACCTAAACTTCTCTTCTTCCCTCATATTTTCGTTTCTCTCTTCTTTCTATTTGGTTCTCACAACTCTTCTCTCTTCTTCTAATAAAAGACCACTTTAATGTTCTTTTCCCATTTTACCCTTCATTTACCTTGTCCATCCCATTTTTCCCCTTCTTTCATTTAATCAATCTACTAACTCCTTTAAGCTAACTTACTTCTAACCTTCCCATATTAATTATAACTTAATTCAAATCCTTCCTATCAATTTCTAATCTCTATTTATGCCACTAAATTAATGAATACATTCCAAAAATAATCTGAAAATGGAGAAATTAGTTGAAACGTAAATAAAAAAGCTAAATAACAAATCATAAAATTGCAAAAAAAATGGGGTCCAACAATTCTCCCCGCCTCAAAGAATTTCGTCCCCGAAATTCTTACCTGAGTCCCCCAAAAGGTGTGGATATTTCTCCCTCATTGCTTCCAAAGGCTCCTATGTTGCCTCCTCCTTCGAATGGTTCTTCCATAAGACTTTAACCAGCTTCACAATCTTATTTCTCAATACTTTGTCCTTCGAATCTAAGACCTCTATTGGTTGTTCTTCATATGTCAAATCCTCCCTTAACTGAACCTCAAAAGGTTGAACTATATGTGAATGATCAGATCGGTACTTCCTTAGCATCGATACATGAAAGACGTTGTGTATCTTAGATAATTCTGGTAGCAAAGCTAACTTATAGGCTAAAGAACCAATCTTCTCAATGATGTCATATGGGCCTATGTATCTTGGACTAAGCTTGCGCTTCTTACCAAATCTCAAAACCCCTTTTTATGGAGAAATTCTAAGAAACACTTTGTCTCCCACTTCAAATTCCATCTCTTTTCTATATGCATCCGTATAGCTCTTCATTTTGTCTTGAGCTGCATTAAGTCTCTGCTTCACCAATTTAATCTTATCAACAGTGACTTGCACCAATTTAGGTCCTACAAGTCTTCTTTCATCTTCCTTATCCCAAAAAATACGAGTTTGTACCTCCTACCATACAAAGCTTCATAAAGTGCCATTTGAATTCCGTACTGTTCTTTCCGATTGACCATCTGTCTGTGGATGGAAAGCTGTAACTAAAATGTACCTTAGTTCCCAAAACCTCCTGTAAGCTTTCCCAAAATCTGGAGGTGAACCTAGGGTCTCTATCTGAAATTATAGAGCTTGGAATCCTATGAAGCTTGATTATATCATCTATGTATTTCTTGGTCAAAGCATTCAAAGAATTTGTCTGCTTAATTGGCAAGAAATGTGCAGAGTAGGTTAGCTTATCCACAATCACCCATATTGCATCATGCTTCCTGCTAGTCCTCCGCAATCCAATCAAGAAATCCATCATAATCTTCTCCTATTTCCATTCTAGAATCGGTAGAGGTTCAAGTTTGCCTAAAAGTGCTTGGTGTTCATCTTTAACTTACTGACACACTAAGCATCTTTTAGCATATTCTGCAACTTCGTTCCTTATTCCTTTCCACCAGAAATGCTCTTTCAAATCTCTATACATTCTCGTACTTCCTGGGTGTATAGCATAAGGTGCATTGTGTGCCTCACTTAGAATCTCTCCTTTCAATTCCCATATATTTGGAATACACAATTGGTTACCTATCACCATCAATCCATCTTCTCTGATCTCTATTCCCGAAGGTTTGCCACTTCTAATCTCTTCTCTAAGCATACTCAAATATTCATCTTGTTGCTGTAACTCCTTAATCTTCTCATTCAATACTGGCCTCACTTGAAAATTAGCCAACACACAGTCAGGCTCGACTTGCCTCAATGTCACATTAAGTCTAACTAATTTCTTCAGCAAAGGAAGGTACACTGTCTCCACGTATGATATAATGGACTTCCTACTCAGTGCGTCCGCTACTACGTCAGCTTTCCGTGGGTGTTAATCTATCATCAAGTCATAATCCTTTAACAGTTCTAACCATCTTCTTTGTCTCAAGTTCAACTCCTTTTGGTTCATCAAATACTTAAGACTCTTATGGTCCGTAAACACCTTGGTAGTGACTCCATATAAGTAATGTCTCCAAATCTTCAATGTAAAAATTATGGCAGCCAACTATAAATCATGTGTAGGATAGTTCATCTCATAAGGATTTAATTACCTAGAAGCATAAGCAATAACCTGATCTCCTTGCATCAACACACAACCTAATCCCTTCCTTGAGGCATCACTATATATTATGTATCCATCATTAACCGAAGGCAAAATCAAAATCGGTGCACTCATCAATCTATACTTAAGCTCCTCAAAGCTCTTCTGACATTCATCTGTCCACACAAATTTCTAATTCTTTCTCGCCAATTTAGAAAGTGGAGCTCCTGTCATTGAAAAGCCCTCCACAAACCTTCTATAATACCTAGCTAAACCCAAGAAACTTCTTACTTTATCTACATTCTTAGGTGCTTCCCATTTTACAACCACTTCTATCTTCCTCGGATGCACATGCACTCCTTGCTCTGAAATTACATGTCCAAAAAATGTCACTTTGTTCAACCAAAACTCACATTTATTAAATCTGGCATACAACTCATTCTTCCTCAATATCTTTAAGGAAATCCTCAAATGTTCTTCATACTCCCTATCACTCTTAGAATAGACCAAAATATTACCAACAATGACAATGATAAATTGGTCTAAGAAAGGACTAAAGACTCTATTCATCAAATCTATGAAAGTTGTAGGTGCATTTGTCAACCCAAAAGGCATGATCAAGAACTCAAAGTGGCTATACCATGTTCTAAAATCAATCTTTAACACATCAGACTCCTTTATCCTCAACGAATTGTAACCTGATCTCAAATCTATCTTAAAAAAGAAACTTGCCCCTTGCAACTACTCATATCATCTATGTGTGGGAGCGGATATCTGTTCTTGATAGTAACCCGATTTAGCTTCCTATAATCCACACATATTTGCAACAATCCATCCTTCTTCTTTACAAAAAGGATTGGAGCTCCCCAAGGTGAAGAGTTAGGCCTAATGTAAACTTTCTCCAACAACTCTTCCAATTGCTCCTTAAGCTCCTTCAATTTTGCTGGAGCCATTCCATAAGACGAAATTGAGATCGATGAAGTATCTGGATGAAGTTCAATGGGAAATTCAATTTCCCTAGGTGGAGGTAGTCCTGTCAATTCCTCGGGAAAGACATCCGGTAATTCCATGACTACAGGAATTTCTTCTAACTTCCCTCCATTTGCCTTCGTGTCTACCATATAGGCCAAAAATGTTTCACACCCTTTCCTCGTCATTTTCTCTACCATCAAAGCCAAAACAATTCTCGACGAGCTAAATTTTCTATCTCCTATAAACATAACCTTTCTTCCATTATCTAGCTCAAACTCCACAGTTTTTTGTTTGCAATTTATGTTGGTCTTATATTTCTCTAAGACTTCCATACCCAAAATCACATCCAATCCTTCCATCTTCAATAGCATCAAATCCACCACTATGAGTCCCCCACCAATATGTATCTCATAATCTCTATAACTTTGACTAATCACAATATAGTGGCCTGTTAGAGTACTCACCATCAAAGAAGTATCCAATGGGCTCAAATTTCTTCCATACATAGTTCTACCTGATGAAACAAAAGAGTGGGTAGAACCCGGATTAATCAAAACAATCACATCATCATCAAACAATTTAATCATACCCATTACAACTTCTGGAGTGGTCTCTGCAACATCTTGCGTCATTATAAACACTGTAGTTGATGCTTGCCCTTTGGTCTTCCTGGAGGGTTTACTCTCTTAGTTGCCTCAAAACTACCCACTTCCATTGTAGTCTTGTGCCCCACTGTATCGGGCTGCTTTGAAGCTTGCATTGAACTTCTCTTATGTCTTGGATTCTGAGGGCACTCTCTTGCCATATGTCCTTTCTCTCCACAATTAAAGCATGCTCCCGTCAATCGGTAACATTCCCCTTTATGAAACCTTCAGCAGTGTTCACATTTGAGGATGGGTGGCTTATCTCCATCTCCTTTCCTGCTGCCTCCAACCGTTGAGGCCTGGTGAGAAATAGTAGGAGTTCTCATCAGTTTAGGCTTGCTTACTCCAATGCTCCTCTCCTCAGATTGCATAGGGAAAGTCCTGGCACTTCGCTCAAGCATAAAAGTACTACCTCCCCTCTTAAGCTGTTCTCTCCCCTTTCTCTTTTTGCTTACTGCGCTCTTTATATTCTCAATATTCTCAACCCTCAGAGCTACTTCAACCAGTTGTTGAAATCACAAATATTTTACCACCACTTTCTCTCTGATTGTTAAATACAACCTCGATTCAAACCTACGGCACTTAACTGCCTCACTCATCATCAACTCAGCTGCATATGGGGCCAATTGTGTGAATCGACACTCATATTCTCTCACCGTCATTTCCCTCTGGGTGAGATTCAGAAATTCTCTCTGCTTCTGCTGAACATACACCTCAGGTAGGAACTTCTTCTTAAACACTACTAAGAAATATTTCCACGTGAGCACTGATGATCTCATCTGACTCCCTGGCACACTCTCCCACCAATGCAGAGTATCCCCCTGAAGTAGACTAGCAGTATATACAACCTTCTCCTCATCCTCGAAGTCCATCTGATCCAATATCCTCTCGGTCTTTCTCATCCAAGTCTTAGCTTCTTTTAGATCCGTTGTCCCATAGAAATCCACTTTCCCATACTTCCTGATCTTGTCAAACTGCCTCTCCTTCTTGAAGGGGCCGGAGTAGAGGATTGTGGCATCTGTCCCATAGCCTGGACAAATGCTTGAGTGAAGGCTTAGAACATCCTCGGATCTAATGGAGCAGGCACTTGCTCTTGCAAAAGTGGAGACTCCCGCGACTATGACCGAATAGGCTCACTATTGGGCCCTACAGAAGCCTCAGTGTTCCATGGGGCTACAAACTCATCGATACTCTCCTCCCTTGGTGGAAAGTCAGGTTCAATTGATCCTTGCAATACTTATCGTGTCCTTCTACGATGTGGTATCTTACTCCTTCAATAAAACACTACCAATTAGATACATTTCATTTTAGTCTTAATTCCTATATGTATGCATGACATGCATGTCACTTAATGCAATTCAATCAATTCATAATGCAACAAGTAACAATTCATCCTACTATGCATTCTAAGCCTAGGAAAAACCTAGTCAGTCTAATATTAAAATTGTTGGATCCCATTTCTGGAACCCAAACATTCGGAGACAAATGATGGAAAGCAGTACTTGCCCTCAACTACACTAAACCTATTTTTGGGACACTAGAATAACCCTCATCATAGGTATCGGATTTGGGTGTTCTTTAGGGTAGCCTAAAAGAGGACTTCAAGATCTACCACTTTCGTGAAGATCATGAAGATAGAATCTATCGTATAAAGAGCCAAAATGGACCAGACAATGGTATGAGATGAATAGTAAATAGTGGAAGAAGTCTCGGTCATAAAGTAAAAGGCAGACGAAACAAAAGACAGACGAAGTGAGGAGGGAAAATGAAACAAAGGAATAGACGAAGTGAAGAGGACTAGACGAAACAAAAGAACAGATGAAGCAAAAGTTTTAAGTTGAAGCAGGGTCAACTTAAGACGAAGCAAAGTCTTAAGACGATGCGGGGTTAACTTAAGATGAAGCAAGGTCTTAAGACGATGCGGGGTTAACTTAAGACGAAGCAAGGTCTTAAGACGATGCGGGGTTAACTTAAGACGAAGCAAGGTCTTAAGAGGATGCGGGGTCAACTTAAGACGAAGCAAGATATTAAAACGATGTGGGGTCAACTTAAGATGAAGCAAGATCTTAAAACGATATAGGGTCAACTTAAGAAAAAGCAAAGTCTTAAGACTATGCAACTCTTAAGACGAAGTGTCTTTACAGACGATCCATTTCTTAAGACGAATGACGTCATCACAGACGATACGTCTTTACAAATGATACATCTCTTAAGATGAATGACATCATCATAGATGATATGATGTCATCACAAACAATACGTCTTTACAGAAGATACATCTTTACAGACGATGCATCTCTTAAGACAAATAACGTCATCACAGACGATATGACGTCATTATAGATGATACATCTTTACAAAAAATGCATATGTTAAGACGAACGACGTCATCACAGATGATATGACATCATTACATATGATAAGTCTTGACAGATGATACATCTTTACAGATGATGCATCTATTAAGACGAATGACGTCATCACAGGTAAAATGATATTGTTACAGACGATACGTCTTGATAGACGATACATCTTTACAGACAATGCATCTGTTAAGACAAATGATGTCACCACAGACGATATGATGACATTACAAACAATACGTCTTTACAGATGATAAATCTTTGCCCCTTACTAAAACTATAACTTTCGACTCCAAAGTCCAAAGTTTTTATACTATATATCAATGGAAAGCTGAACAATGAGACTACAACTTTTCAGAGGAAAACTTTAACTAATTTAGTCTCCATTCGTCTAGTTTCCCTTGGAAGTCAGCACACAACTTCTACACCTGTGAAAGGATTAGATCAAGAACTGAACATCTACCAGAGAAACATACACATACACTTGGGGACTTTTTAGTTTTTCTTTTTAACTCAATTGCCCAAGCATCAGAAACTCATTCAATCACTTAATTACATCAATACTTTGAACGAGGGCTTAACCCCCAAAAATATGACATACACAAGATGCTCTATGTTTACATGCTTATGAAGCTATCCCAAAATTGAGCAAACTATCTTAGTGACAAAAGCTACTATCTTGAAATTTTTCCCAATTGTCTTGCAAGGATCACTTATCTTCTCGATCTGCACCTGAGGAGGGAATAATGGGGTGAGCTACATGGCTCGGTGGTTAGTATATATATAGCCATTAGCAATTGACCATATATTCAAGCATATGTATATATATGTTTAGCAATACTAACATTTGCACTTTATTCAAGCAATTTTAAACAATGATCAGTATAACTCAAGCTTAATACACATCATAAAGTTCAACCATTAAACATAACACTTTATTATGCACCATACTTGAACATCTAAAGATGCAATGTACAACAATTAGCTCTAGGGTTCCCTAAATAAAATAGAGAAACCGAAATTTACTCCATGAACAAAACGAATCCACTTTTTGGATTTTGTGTACCACAAGCAAGCAGTCGGGAGAAGGCTTTATGTCGATATGTATGTGACTACAAAACGGTTCCTCTCTTGCCTAAACACAATCAAATTTATGCTCAATTTAGTAAATCACAATTTGCACTCTCATGCTTCTTTCATTTCATCATATTCTTATGTTTTCATGCTTTTTCTTCTTTTCATTCAATTTCCAAATTCTTATAACCTTTCTCAAAGTATAACATAACCACAATGCATCATGCATTTCAAGTATTCACAAATCTTTCAATTTCATGCATATCAATTTTTAAGCAAACAACATACACACACATAGGCAAGAATTTATGCAACATGGTCAAATCATTTGACGCGAGCAAGATATCATCGACATACAAAAGTATAAAGATGACTCTGCTCCCCC
>JANSVA010073178.1:0-11807 GCA_025504915.1 Erythroxylum reticulatum | reverse complement strand
ACATCTACTTAGGTGCTACTATTTGATTAAAGAAATCATTGGTAGAAATAATGTCAAGATAGGCATAGTTCCCAACGATTAGAATATAGCTGATCCGTTGACTAAACCTATTTCCCAAAAGAGTTTTATGTCACATGTACATACCTATGGCATTAGATATTAAGGCGATTGACTTTAGTACAAGTGGGAATTTGTTAGAGAAGTTCTCTAAAGGAAATCAGCTTTAGCACTTATTATACAAATCATTTTATGATTAATAAAGGCATTTTTCATTGTTTCGATGTTTATACATTTATAGATTTGATGTTGATCTTAAATTGATTTAATGAAGTCCTCAGTAGAAAACATAGCGTAGAGGAAATCATGATGAGATTATGATAATGAGATTGCTATCATTTGTAATTATATTATTATCTAAACTTTCCCTAGTTATAAGATTAATGAGATGAGAAATCATTAATTCGGATAGACTAACACATATTATACTCCTTGATTGGATCAAGCTGTAGATCACATAAGATATAGACATGAGTTGTTTATAGTTAATATGTGGATGCTTACTAAGGGTATTAAGTACATTGGATTGACTTACTATGAGATAATCATATGGATATTTTATTTTAGTGTCAATGATAGTCTCATTATGACAATCGTGTAAATATCTTTTGACTTAACGTATTCAAGGATATCTTGGATACTAATCCTATACTTTGACTCCATTCATTAGTGGCTTTCAAAGGTTACTTATAGGATGGTAATTGGGTACAACTTGAGGTATTTAGAGGTAATTGAGTAGCTAGTAAAGGATTCACCACTCCTGATAGAAGGAGATGATACCTACGGCCTCTTATCAGGGTCATTACTCGAAAGTCTATCCATAGCAGATATGTGTCATGCATAGAGTGTTCAATGATACATAGAATAATGAGATCCTTAGGACAAGATCTAATAACACTTGGACTAGATGTGACATAGTCAGTCTAGTGGGAGTTGACACTTTGACCATACTCTGAAATAAGTGGGGTATAGATGGTGAAAGGACGAATTGCATGACAACATGATGGAAGGGTTGGTAGTCAAACCACTAAATTTTTGATCAATTGGTGGTCATGACGTGTTGCTAGATTCGGTTCTTAACTTACTTAAAATAAATGTTAATTAAAGTGGCCAACGTAACTGAAAACCTAATGGGTTATACACATAGCAAATCAAAAGGATGAGTAAAATGGTCTTGAATGGTGATTCAAGATATGAGAGAGTGTTTTGAGATTGTATTGCAATGTGATCATGGTAGAAATCATTGCATGGAATGAATTAGAAACAAGTGATATTGGCTACCAATTTTGTCATTAACTTCCCAAACTTCCATTAATGCATGCTATTCATGGTCATTAACTTCCCATAACTTTTATTAATGCATGCTATTCTCTGTATTTATTATTTTGTATATAAGTATTTTTGAAGTTGTAATTAAAATCTTCTATATAAACAAATTTAATTTTTTATGTACAATGCTTCAAATTATCAATTATTTTTTATTTTATAATAAATGAACTGCAAAAAATATAAATATTACATACAATAATATGGATTAAAAATGACAAAATAATTATAATTCAACATGGTATATCATTTTGTTAAAATGCATGTTTAAAATTTTTATTTAGATTTTACAAAACATAGCTAAAAACATTTAGCTATGTTTTCAAAAACATAGGTAAAACATTTTATCTACATTTTCAAAAACATAGCTAAAAATAAAAAATATTTAGTTTTGCTTTTGAAAATGTAGCTAAAAACATTTAGCTATCTTTTTGGAAATGTAGCTAAAAACTTTTGGCTACATTTTCGAAAATGTAGCTAATAATATTTAGCTACTAAAACTAAGTGTAGGCAAAATGTATTGGCTATGATTTCTTAAAATGTCTCCATTAACTTTTTGTAACAAAAATAAATTGTAGGCAAAAACTATTATCAATGATTAGAAGAAAACATTGTCTATAGTTTTCAGGTATAAGATTTGGCGACGAGCATAAATCATTGCTAATGACTATTAGTGATGATTTTTGAAATTTTAGCAACATTTTTTAGTAGCCTAATGTCCTTTTTGTTGTAGTGTATAATCACATAATTGTCTTTACTTTCAACAAAGAGAAAGTAAAAGTTGCAATTCAAAGCAGTTCAGATTTGTTTATTCATCTTGGTTACAAGTTAGAAATTTCTGGCCTTACCTTTGGCATCTCTATATATATGCTTCCAATTTTGAGGTTCAAAGAATCAAATTATGGGAAGGTATCTTAAGCATCAGAAACTCATTGTCAAGCCCTTGGATTCTAGCAGGTGACTTCAATTATGTCTTACTTCCTTCAAAAGCCTAAGGAGATAGAGTAAACCATTCCAACTTGGATAAGGAGTTAGAAAGAGTCGTTGCTAAGTTGAATATTACTGATTTAAATTTTTTTGCAAATATATTCACTTAAAGTAATAAAAATGGGCAAAGCCTTAATTAGGAAGAAACTCAACAAAATATTAACTAATCAGGCTAAGTTGAATATTACTGATTTAAAGTTTTCTGGAAATCTATTCACTTAAAGTAATAAAAAATAAGTAGAGCCTTAATTAGGAAGAAACTCAACAAAATATTAACTAATCAAAGTTTCTTGAGGAATTTTCCTAATTCTTATGTTCACGTTGGCCCTTCTATGTGCTCAGACCACTCTTTCATGAAAATTTAGATTTTTTTCCCTTTAAGGAACTTCAATGCTCCTTTCAAGTTTTTCAAATTTCTCTTTAACAAGGAGGGTTTCATAGAGTTCATTAAGGAAGTCCAGGATAGTAGTATCATAGGTTATAAGTCCTACCATCTTATAAGGAAACTTTAACTTCTAAGAACCAAATTAAAGCAATTCCTAAAATTAGGAGGCCTTACTATTGCATTGAGGTTGCAAATTGCCAAGGAAGAGTTAAAGAAAGCATAATATGTTAGTTTCCTTTTTTCCTATAACCAAGCACTAAAAACTGCATAGATTAGGAAACTTGAGACCTATAACAAGGCCCTTCTAGACCATAATTCCTTGCTAGTGCAAAAGGCAATAACTTTTTGGTTAGAAGAGGGAGATTTAAATATTAAGTTATTTCACCATTCTATCATAGCAAGAAGGAATTCTAACAATATCTATTTGCTACAAGATATTAATGACCAACTAGATACTGAAAAATCCTCTATTGAAAATATGGTGCTCAAATTCTATACTAATTTGTTAGTTTCTAAAAATTCTGGTCAGCACAAATTGCAGGATCTAGCAGAGTTAATTGGCCCTTCCACCTTTCAAGAGAACTTGAAATGCTTCAATTAACCAACTTCAAACTAGGAAATCAAAGGATTTCTATTTTCTCTAAACCTAAGGAAAGCTCCAAGCCCTGATGGATACAGTGCATACTTTTTTGAAAGAACTTGGCATATCATTAGCAAGTTGCTAGCTGAAGTTATATAGGAATTCATGTACTAAGGGAAATTGTTGAAGGAGATTAATTCAACTCACATATATATGATTCCTAAGGTTCCTAATGCCAGTTACCTAAATGATTTTATACCTGCTTCCATTGTAATACTGTGTACAAGGTGATTGATAAGCTGCTTGCTAACGAAATAAAGAAACCACCAAAACAAATGATTCATTTCTCCTAAAGAGCTTTTATCTAAAGCAGATCTATTATAGACAACATTCTTATGGTGTAGGAGCTGATGAGGAAATATAACACTAAAAGATCTATTAAAACCTACGATATTAAAATGGAAATTTCCAAAACATTGGACAATATCCAATAAAACTTCATATTTAATAGTCTTAAATGGCTCAGGTTCCTTATAAACTTTATCTCTTAGATCATAGAATGTCTCTCAACCCTAATAGTCTTAAATGGCTTAGGTTCCTTATAAACTTTATCTCTTAGATCAGAGAATGTCTCCCAACCCTATTTTACAGGTGCTCATTAATGGATCCCCAACTAGATTTTTCAAAGACTTTAATAAGATAAGGCATAGGGACCCTTTTTCTCCTTATCTACTTGCTATCTTCATGGAAATTCTTAACATAATCATCAAATTAAACATAGCTAGTCATCCAGATTTCTTATTCCATTACAAATTGAAGGAGATCCAACTTACTCATCTTAGTTTTATAGATGATTAATGATGTTTTGTGCAACAGATCATAACTTCATCTCACTTTTTTCATAAATCAATAATGGATTTCTATAAGATCTCTAATCTAAGTGTTAAATTATTAAAAACTAAGGTGTACTTCTCATCTGATGTTACTAATTCTGATAGATTAAAGAAAATCTTTAGGTTAAATGTTCAAAGTTTGCCTTTCAAGTACTTAGGAGTACCTATCTTTTCTAAGATGCTAAATTTTCATGATTGATTGCTGTTGTTAGAGAAATTTAAGAAAAGAAATCAATGCTTGGAAAAATAGAGCTTTTATCTTAAACTAAAAGGGTCTAGCTTATCATTTTAGTGCTGAACAATCTCTATAACCATTTAAGCTTTCACCAATTTATGCCTAAGAAGATCAATAAGGAGATCGAAAAATTCACATGAAACTTCCTTTGGTCTGATATGGTTGAGAAATTAAAGGAGCTAAAATCAAATAGGAACGACTTTGCTAGAAAATAGAAAAGGGAGGTCTAGGATTTATCTTAATTTAAATGATACAGGCAAGCTAGTAGCTAATAGGATATGGAAGCTTTTCAATGACAAAGAAGCATTTTGGAGTAAATAGAAAAATGAATATTACTTAAGGGATTCCAGTTTTTGGAAAATAGAATAAAATTATAAACACTCCTGGCCTTTCATACAAATGATGAGGAATAGACATATTATATACCCTTTTATCAGAATTTAGATTGGAAATGGAGAATATAATTGGTTTTGGTTTGAAAACTGGGCTACTCAAAGTCCACTAATCCCAACTATTTTCCTCACTCCTTAGTAAAGGATAAAGCTACCTAGTCTATTAGAAGGAATGGTGAGTTCTCCAAATTTTTCTGTTTAAATGTTATTAGACCTCAAGTTTCAACCATCCTATAAACCATCCTATAGTATAACATTGTTGAGAAAGGTTCTTTGATGCCAAAAGCATCCTTTTTCACCTGGCTAGCTGCTAGAGATTGAAAACCAAGGATAGGCTTAAGGCCATTAGTGATTTAGATTTGTGACTTGCGCGATATGTTGCCTGAATCTATAAATCAAATTTTCTTCTAATTTAACTTCATAACTAACATATAGGCTAGAATGAAATATAACATAAACTTGGTTTGTCCAGTAGTTGATTGGGAAAATATATTAGTATAGATTGAAAATTAATATAAAAGAATGGGGAAAGATTAAAAAATTGCTTAAGCATATGCTTGAACTTCTTTTTATGTCATATATGGAATGAAAGAAACTAAAGAATTTTCAAGAATAGTAAAACTGAGAAGTGTACAATTGCATATAGAACTTGCTTACTAGATTAGAGAAATAGTTATTGCGCACTAAGACATTGAAGACTTGAGCTATTATCTTATAAGATGACGGAGCCTATAGTAACTTGGAATTTAGATTTCTAGTAATCTTAGAAACGATATGCTTTAAACTTACTTATTTTGGTTTCATCTTTGTTAACTCATCCTTGTAATACTACATTGTTTCTGACTTTCAAGGCTTATCAATGAGTTTATTTATCTTTTAAAAAATAATATATAATATTGATTCTTTAAAATGACATGAATTTATAAGATATGAAATAGAATCCATACACACTAACCAAGTACGGTCTTTAGTGGATGCTCCTGATAGTATTGTAACTATTAGATTAAGTGGGTTTTTAAAAGGAAAACTAACATGAGAGGTAATATATATATAAAGTAAGGTTTATTGATAAAGGTTACAAACATAAACAAGGAGTTGATCTTGATTAAACAAGGAGTTGATCTTGATGAAAACTTTTCACTATTAGTTATTCCTAAATTGATATGTGCTTAATTGATTATGAATTTATTCCATAACACTTAGTGATTAATGACATGAAATTGCTTAAGATACTTACTTTGACTCATATGTGATTTTAGGCACAATTCAGAAGCTAAGAAGTAAAAATGAGTCGAAAGTATAATATTTAGTCCCCTTTTTGAAGATTAATTTTTACTTGTCTTCATGGAGCAAGAATGAGAAATATTGGAGCAAGTAAAGAGAAGAAAATTAAGATGATGAAGTAATATAGCTCACTACTGTTGTATATGGAAATTGCATGTTTTTGCATGCAATAACATGAATTTCGAAAACATCTTGGAATTATGGTAAAATAAAGATGGAAGTCAACAGAGGACAAGAAATAAATGGAGCAAAATGCAAGGGCTGGACCAACTCATGCAAACAATGCAGCTGATGGGATAGCCCATGCATGTGAAATTAATGGATGGATAGAAGGAGCAAAATGATAATGCAAGACAAAGAAAACACCAACACATAGCAGACCACACCGAGACAAAAAATTCACAGCAACCTTCAAAAAGAAAATGATAGCATAGGCATAAGCTGGGAAAAGAAGAAGGAAAAAACAATGCAGCTGGGAAAAGAAGAAGGAAAAAACAATGCAGCGCAAATGATAAGCAGGAGCAAGCCAAAATGCAGTCCACTCCACCTGAAATGCAGAACATGTGTTTTACTAAACGTAAACAGCATATGCATTTACACAAACAAGTCTGCATTTCATGGAAATGTTACGCATGAAATGCAAACGTGTGTCTAAGACAAGAGGAAGGGTTTTGCATGAATAGTAAGATGGACCAGGCTTATTAAATTGTCACATCAATAGCACAGTGGGGAGAAACAGAGGGTGGTGGAAGAGAGCTTGCGAGAGAGGGAGGCATAGTGAAGAGAGCCGAAGGGGGTTTCAGCTAGGGTTATTTGAGTGGGGCTGAAGCATTTTCTTTAGAGATATCTATGGAAGGCTAAGTTCCCGATGCCAGTTTAGACGTGACATCGATGCCAACAACTCGAGTTAAGTATATTTCACTATTTTTGTTGTTTCTTTCTCACATTAGAAATTGATTCTGTTATCCTATGTTAATTGATTTAGGTTTTGTGTATGGATGATCATATTTTTGTTATTGTTTGGTTATTTGTGTATGAACCCATTGGGTAATGTAAAAAGATGGTTTTAATACATTCACTAAACGTTTATTTGCAAACTCATTGTTAGAATGTTGATATAATCTGTAATTATTATGTTGAAATTTATGTGTAGTAACTAATAATCTGTAATCATTAGGGATAACATGACCTGGCTTAAATGATGCATCGTATGTGGTTGTTGCCTTGATTAACTGGTTTTTCCAATTTGTAATGCTATTGCCTAATTAAATCTAGAGATCATATCTTAGGTTATTCGATGGTTAGGTTTAATTAATGATTGTATTATGATTAAACAAAACTTAAGGAAAAACTCGGGTTAATTATTAACCAATAATTAATAGTTGCTAAGAGAGGTTATGAACAACAAATCCATGAAATATGTTTAACTAGGGTGTAGGCCGGGATTGAACCAAAGAATCGAGTCCCTACTGAATTTCCCACTTTTATCATTCTTGCACGTTTTCTTTATTTTGTTTTTATTAGGTTAGTTTGATTTTATTTTCTTATTCCAAAATCTAAAGCTCCCTTTTTCCTAAACATTGATTAATTTCATTTCAAAAACTTTTCACACACTCTTTGTGGGATCGACCTAGACTCACCACTGCTATAGTAGTAGTCTAGTTATTTTATTTTGACTAGCGTTATGATGCGCTGTCATAAATACATAAGGATCTTATTGGTTATAGTCTTATACCATGATAATGAAATATGGAAAATGGAAGTCAAAAAAATGGTTCTCAATAGGAATTTGGTTGAGGATGTCTATATGACATGACCTAAAGTTTTTGAATTCAAGACACTTCCTAATCTAGTATATAGGTTACAAAAGTCAATTTATGGACCTAGGCAAGCGTCACAGAGTTGGAACATCTATTTTGATGAGAAAACCAAAGAGTTTGATTTTATAAAAATGTGGATGAACCATATGTCTATAAGAATGTTAGTAGGAGTGCATTCATCTTCCGAGTACTATATGAGATGACATATTATTGATTGGAAATGATATACCAATGCTCTAATCTATAATTTGTTTGTCTAGGAACTTCACTATAAATGATATAGGATAAGCATCCTATATTATAGGAAGAAAGATTTATATAGATAGTCTAAAAAGGTTGTTTGGCTTATATAGATTAAAATGTTACTTGTCATATCCCAATCCACTTATATAGACAAAGTGTTAAATAGGTTTAGCATGGAGCATTCTAAGAGAGGATTCATACCCATATTACATAAGATTTCTCTCTCATAGAGTATATGTCCTAAGACATAAGAAAGAGAGAAAAAATGGGCTGTGATCCATATGCTTTGGAAATTAGATCAATCATGTATATGGTGCTATATACTAAATCAAATGTCTTTTATACTTTAAGCATAATAAGCAAGTTTTAAGCCAATCCTGGTAATGTTCATTGGATGGATGTGAAAAACATATTAAAGTACTTGAGAAGGACTAAAGTTGTTTTCTTAGTCTGTAGAGTAGCTAAACAAATAGTTCAGTTGTATTCAAATCCTAGTTTTTAGTTTGATCTAGATGATACATGGCACATGCTTAATTAATTGTATAATTCTTTCATAACACTTAGCGATTAATTATATGAAATTGCTTAAAATAATCACTTTGACTCATATGTAGTTTTAGGCATAATTTGGAAATAAAGGAGCAAAAGTGAGTTGAAAGCATGATATTTGGGCCATTTTTTGAAGACAAATACTCACTTGTCTTCATAAAGCAAGAAGAAGAAAATCAAAAGATAAGAAAAATAAAAATAGAAAAAAGAAGGATCTAAGTTGCTCACGACATGCGGTAGGAAAAATAAAGAAGTAGAAAGTTACGTATGTTTCATACAAGAACGTGAATTTAAAGGATGATGGATAATAGCAAAGCGACACCAAGGTGAGAAGAAAACAATAGTTATTAGGATAAAACACCAAAACACATTGCAAAAGCAAGGAGCAAGAAAGAGCAAAATGAAGTGCAACAGTTGGCAACAAGAAGCAAAACATAATGCAGGTGGACAAATAGAAGCAAGCATGAAATGACAATGCAGCTAGGAAGGAGTAGTATGAAATGAAATCGCAGTAAAAGGGAAGCACAGATGGATGAAACATAGATTTTGGACAAGGGCCAAAAACGCACGGCAAAGAAAAGAAACAACATAGTAGTAGTAGACATAACTAGCACAAATGAGATGACTAAAATACAGACGTAGATAAGATTAAAAGGGTTTTTTTGGAAGCGTTGTGTTTTGAAAATAAAAGAACAGAGCAGCAGAGAGTTATTCTTTATAGGGGGTCTTTGGGGAATATTTTTAAAGGGGGCCAAAGAATTATTTTTAGGAGCTCTTAGTTCTAATGAAGATGAGGGGTAAAGATTTCAAGCTTGAGAGTCTAATGGAGGGGTAGGTTCCTAGCGTCGGTTCGGAGGAGACATTGACGTGGATAACTCGACTTAGCATCCCTTCCATTGATTTAATGTTTTCTTTCTCTCTTTAGAAATTGATTGTGTTATCCTATGTGTATACATTTGGGTCTTGTGTATGAATGATCGTGTTATCATTATAGTCTGATTATTTGAGTATGAAGTCATTGGGTATTGTGAAAGGATGATTTTAATGTGTTCATTGGATCATTTTATTACAAACCCATTGCTAGAATATTCAATATAATATGTAATTGATATGTTGGGATTCATTTGTGGCGACTAATGATTCTTAATCATTAAGGAGAACATAACCTAGGTTAATTGATACATCTTATGTGGTTATTGCCTTAATAAATCGATTTTCCTAATTCGTAACGCTACTACCTAATTAAATTTAAAGATTGTATCCTAGGTTACTCAGTAGTTAAGTTTAATTAACGATCATATCTTAATTAAACAATACCTAAGGGAAAACTTGGTTAATTATTATCCTACGATTAATAGCTACTAGGAGAGGTTTGAGAATGACAAATCATTGAAATATGTTTAATTAGTGTGTAGGCAGAGATTGAACTAAAGAACTTGTTCTCTAACGAATTCCCCACTTTTATCATTTTTTCATGTTTTCTTTAAATTGCTCTTTTATAGTTAGTTTATCTTTATTTTATTTTCTTATTTTTAAAACCAAAACCCCCTAAACCTAATTACCAATTATTTTCATTTTAATAAATTTAGACACACTCTCTATAGGATTGACCTAGACTTACCACTACTATAGTAATAGGGCTAGTTTATTTTCACTAGCATTACGACACGCTGTCAATACTAGATCAATATCAGTTGGATAGAGAAAAGGATGATAAGGTTACGGTAGTTATCAAGAAGTAGATGAAGGCCATGGGATGGGAAATATCCGAAATTCAAGGTATAAGCCCAAATGTTTATATGCATAAGATAAACCTCGAAGAAGGGAGTAGAGTAATGAGGCAACATCAATACAGGTTGTGTAGCACCCCACTCCCGCAAGACCTATACCCAACATCCTGAGTGACATCTGAGTCTGAATCCTACGAGGGTGGCTTGCTAAAATAGTAAACGAACGAAACTCATTGCAATGTTTTCTTACACAATATACACATATGCGAAAAATTGATAATCAATTTTAACCCGATTGATTTATAAACAATTTTAGTCACAAAAGTTACAAAGATTATTGAACACTTCAGAAATTTAGTAATCACTTGGGCCCATTACAGAACAAAATACTTGTATTCATAATGTCCTTACATTTAAAAAACCATTTTCTTATACATCGCACAACAATTAAGACTACCCTTATCAATACAACATATCGAAATACATATACAGGCACAAACTGATCCCGACCTGAAACTCTTGCTCGGAGCCTTTATGGAGACCTTTAGAAAACCTGAAAAGCCATATTGTAATTTTTATGAGTTTTGAGAACTCGATGAGTGAACCATCATTGATGATTTCACCGGATGAAAAACACGCATCACATATTGCACAATTATTCATCTAAGCATCCATTTATTATTCAGATACTCACATAATATGGCATATCATATGGTCATTTATTTCAACTTTTCAAATCATTCAAAGAATTTTAGTCTTATATGAATTCTATATGAATGAGACTCACATTCGTTCTTATTGTTGTGACTGAGTGTCTATCAGATACTTATACAAATACTGGACCATAGGGTTCAGTCAGAACAGAATCACGGAGCATAACTCTACATGCAGAATCAGAAATCAGGAGTAAAGCTTTATGTGTAAAACGCTCCAAACTGGCTACTTAAGTCACAATGCCTTTATCTAAGCATGCATTTTATGAAATGCATCAAATACTGTCATATATTACAATCTTATATAAATGCTCAAACAAAGTTTTCACATTCATCGGACCTAAGTCCGGCATTCAGCTTTCGTTAAGAATCAAAGTCATTCAGGAATTCATATCCAATTAAAACACTTCCAATATATGCCCAACTAATAAACTCCTCGGACTTCAAGTCTGGAATTCAGAAACAATTCCCAAACAGTTCGGTAATTTCTTTTCTTTTCTTGAAAATTTAAAAAATCAAATAAATTTAAAACAAATCAATCCTAGGAAATCATCTAGGTTGACTCACAGTATGTCGAATAGGCTATTACCTGGATGGACCGACAATGTCTGAT
>JANSVA010073090.1:0-11812 GCA_025504915.1 Erythroxylum reticulatum | reverse complement strand
TGAAGAGTTGGGCCCTCCGAAACCTAAACTATTGCCCTCCATATTAAACCCACCAAATCCTGAACTTAAACAACTTCTAATTCATTTGAGATACGCATTCTTGGGAGAATCAAACACTTATCCAGATATCATTTCTTCTTCTTTAGACTCTTCTCAAAAGGAGAAGTTGCTAAGGATATTACGTGAACATAAATTGGCTATTACTTGGAATATTGCTAACATAAAGGGGATTAGCCCTTCTATTTGTGTTCACAGGATCTTAATGGAAGAAAACCACAAACCTAGCATGGAAAGTCAAAGACGACTCAATCCTACCATGAAGGAAGTTGTGCAATCTAAGGTACTTAAATTACTTGATGCGAGAATTATTTATCCTATTTCTGATAGCCCTAGGATAAGTCCAATGCAGGTAGTGCCTAAGAAAGGTGGCATAACTACTGTTTCAAACAATAGGAATGAGCTAATTTCTACTTAGGTTGTGACAGGATGGAGGGTATGTATAGATTATAGAAAAGTGAATGCAATCACTAGAAAATATCACTTTCCTTTTCCCTTTATAGATCAAATGTTGGAGAGATTAGCGAGGCAGGAGTATTACTGCTTTCTAGATGGTTATTCGGGTTATAAACAAATCCCGATAGCCCTATAGGATTAGAAGAAAACCACATTCACATACCCCTATGGTACATTTGCGTATCGTTAGATGCCTTTTAGATTATGTAACACTCATGCCACTTCCTAACGCTGCATGTTGTTGATATTCTCCGACATGGTGGAGAATATAATTGAGGTATTTATGGATAACTTTTCTATTTTTGGTTCCTCTTTTGATGCATGTCTATTCAACCTAGAATAGGTTCTACAAAGGTGCAAAGACACCAATTTGGTGCTTAATTGGGAAAACTGTCACTTCATGGTACAAAAAGGGATCATCCTCGGTCATAAAATTTCCCACAATGGAATTGAGGTGGATCTAGCAAAAATAGAGGTCATCAATAAGTTACCACCTCCAAATTTGGTTAGAGCGATATGGAGTTTTCTTGGAAACGTCGAGTTTTATCGCTGATTTATCAAGGATTTTTCCAAGATTTCTCAACCTTTGTGTGCTCTGCTGCAAAAAGATGTTCCTTATAAGTTTACTGACAAGTTTCATTGTGCTTTTGACAGGTTGAAGAAGGAATTTACCTCAGCTCCTATAATGGCCACACCGGATTGGAATCTTCCTTTTGAGTTGATGTGCGATGTCATTGATTTTGCACTTGGGGTCGTCTTGGGCCAAAGACAGGACAAAAATTCACATGTCATTTATTACTCAAGCAAAATTCTGAATGAAGCTTAACATAATTATGCAACTACAGAGAAAGAATTACTGGCAGTAGTTTATGCTTTTGATAAATTTAGATCTTATTTGGTTGGCTCCAAAGTCATTGTTTACACTGACCATTCTACCCTGAAATATCTATTCACGAAGAAAGATGCAAAACCAAGATTGATCAGATGGATCTTACTTTTGCAGGAATTTGACTTAGATATTCGAGATAAGAAGGGATCGAAAAATTCAGTAGCTGACCATTTATCACGACTGGAACAAAGAGACGAGCTGAGAGAGGAACCTATTAATGACATATTCCCTGATGAGAATCTGTGGTCCGTTAAACACAACGTCCCTTGGTTTGCCGACTATGTCAATTTTCTAGTGGCCGAGATTACCCTTATTGATTATTCATACCATCGTAGAAAAAAATTCTTATCTAAGGTGAGGAACTACTTTTGGGAAGATCCGTTACTCTTTAGGAGATGTGCCGATGGGTTAATTAGGAGATGTGTACCTAATGAAGAGATGTGATCAGCTTTGCATCATTGTCATGCTTTTCTATATGGAGGACATCATGGGGCCAATAAAACAGTGGCAAAGGTTTTACAATCTAGACTATATTGACTGACTCTCTTTAAGGATGCTAGGACTTTCATCCTGACTTGTGATAAGCGCCAAACAATTGAAAATATTGGAAGGAAGCATGAGATGCCTCAATCGAGGATTCTAGAAGTAGAACTATTTTATGTATGGGGCCTGGACTTCATGAGACCGTTTCCAAAAAATGGCAGGATTATCTAATAACACAGGAGCTAGCGTAGTCAAATTTTTCAACAAGCAAATATTCTCAAGGTTTGGTGTTCCAAGAGCTATAATAAGTGACAATGGCGTACACTTTCAGAATCATCAATTTAAATCGCTATTGTCCAAATATAGGTGTCATTTCAAGTTTGGAACCACCTATCACTCTCAGACTAGTAGGCAAGTCGAGGTATCCAACCGAGAAATCAAGAAAATTTTAGAGAAGACAGTTAATACCTCAAGAAAGTATTAGGCATTGAAGCTTGACGACACTCTATGGGCTTATAGGACAACCTATAAAACTCCCTTAGGGATGTCCCCTTGTTTTTAGAAAATCCTGCCATCTCCCGATTGAAATTGAACACAAGGCATTATGGGCCAACCGGAAGTTGAATTTGATCTTAAGGAAGCAGGACAAAGGAGGCTAATGGAATTGAATGAGTTGGATGAGGTTCGTTTTGATGCTTTCGAGAATGCTCGCATATACAAGGAAAGAACTAAGGCTTTTCATGACAAGCATATCTTGTGGAGGGAATTTAAACTAGGACAAAAGGTCTTGTTATTTAACTCTCGCCTGAAATTATTTCCAGGGAAATTGAGATCAAGATGGTCGGGACCATTCATCATAACAAGGACATATCCATATGGAGCAGTGGAAATTAGGCCGGATGATCAAGAGCCCTTTGTGGTTCATAGGCAAAGACTTAAACACTATTTTGAGGGAGAATTAGTAGGATGCATTTCCACTGTCACATTTCAAGTTTAATATCAGAATGGCCGTATCTAGCTAAAGACATTAAATTTAGCTCCTATTGGGAGGCAACCCAATATCTCTAACTCTTATGTTAATTTTTTTCTTTTTTTGTTAAACTTTCACTAGTTGTCATATTAGTTCGTTGAGCTTATAATTTATTGTGCGTGTCAAGGGATACTGTTGCGAGGCATTTAAGGAACATCTTCCGGCAGCATGAGGAATGATGTGGACACAACTATTCCAATCTAGAGGTGAGACTCCTTTTTAAGCATGGAAAAGGTAAGTGGAAATTTCTCTCCATTTGATTTTTATGTTCTTCACATTTCTAGCAACCACACATCATGCATGTAGCCTAGGAGATCATACAATGGCTAAAAGGAATAAAGGAGAAAGGGAGATCATATGAAAAAAATTTTGAAAAAAATCACGTTGTCTGTTTAACGAACATCGGTTGCACCCAAATGCCAACTGACCCATAAAGGTCTGTTAAATGGGACTTAATGTCCGCTTAATGGACCCATAAAGGTCCGTTAAACGGACATTGATGTCCACTTAATGGACATTATTTGAAGCGCTCCTTAAACCTTGCATTTTTCTTTCTTTCCTACACTTTCCCTCCCTTCCTTCTTGGTGCTGTCACCCTACCCTTTACCCTACTCCCACCCCCAGCCACCCCAACTCACCTAAATTAAACCCTAAACCCTTCTTTATCCTTCCATATCTTCCACTCACCTCTAAAGCTCTATCTAACAAAGGGGACGCGGTTCCTTGGTGAAGGGGGGACAAAGATCTTCGCGGACTTCCTTGCAAAAATATTAGGTAAGTGCTCTCTACTGCATCTTGAAAATTAACTTTATTCCAATTTTGGGTTTTTGGGATGCCAAAGATTGAGTTAAACATTGGATTTTGATTGGTGTTCAGATTGTGTAGTGTGTTCTTGCCATTTGGAGGGTGGCTTGCCTTGCCTGATTAACTGAGAATTGAGGTGTGGTGTGATAGTGTTGATTGCTTGTGCGGTAGGTTCAGAGTTCATTCTATTTTTGGGTTGATTAAATTTGAGGTGTTAGGGGAACTTCAGAGAAATTTGAATTTTGGGAAGCTTGTTATTGACAGGAGGATTGGTTGTGATTGAATTGAAGTTCTGAGTGTGTATTGGACATATTTGATTGTTCAGCTACCATGTCAAGATTTAAGCAAACTATGAAAAAGAACTCTAGACAATCCTCTCAGTCTATGAGCGGGAAAATTTTGATTCCAGATGACCTTATCCTAAAATGAACCCTGTTTTTCAATGAGCAATGTGAAGAATGGTATAACAAGAAGAAGAAGAACACATTTGTGCTTGAGGTTTCTGTAGCGGAGTCGATGAATGAGAAACACCATGTTCAGGCTAATTTGGATAAATTCCATTAGGGCAATTTGTTGACCCTCAAGGGTGCTTATTTCCCTAAGGCCATCAAACAATTTTATGCGAATCTGAGTGCGGTAGCTGGGAAACAACCACCAGTGCTCACCTCAAGAGTAAATGCGAAAGAGGTGGTGATCACTGAGGAACTGATTTGCAGTCATCTAGAGATGTCTATAGGAGGCACTGTCCCATTGTTTGATAAGAGGGCCCGATGCTCTTGCGATGAGACATGGAATAAAGAAGAAGCTATGGATCAGCCCGGTATTCAAGCTGTGTGGCATCGGACGAATCAACACTCCTTTATGCATTCCAAATATCTAGACGTCACCCTGAGATTAATAGCCTTTGTGCTGGCTTATAATGTCATGCCAAAGGCCAGCGATTCCAGATATCTCTGAAGTGAAGACTTGTTCGTTTTGGATAAAATGTTCTTTTACGACGACCATTTCCAAGGCCTTGTTGCGGCCAAGTTGATGATGACTACAATGTGGCAAGTGATCCATCATAGGGCAGAGATAAAAGTTTTCATCTTCCCAGTTTTATTGAGCCAATTATTGCAGCATTTCAAGGTCATAAAAAAGGACGAAATCTTGGCTCTTACTATTGAGGGAGATGTTATTAATGTTGACAAAATGAGGGAATTTGAGTTTGAAGACAATGCCCCTCATGGATGGATCAATCCACATCGGACAAGGCACTACCATGATACTCCTGCTACGTGAAGACCAAGAGGTCCTCCACCTTCCGACGATACCCTGACCTTGTTTCAGATACAAGCAGACATCAGAGGTATTCAAACAGAACTGGCCAATCTTGCAGCTTCACAAGCATGCATGGAAGAGATGTTTAAGGCTTTCATAGAGTCCCACTAACAACCACCACCAGAACAATGAAGCATAGTGCTCTAGGATTTCCTTTTTGTCCTCGCTCACACACATTTTGTATTTCATCTAGAACTCAGATTTATTTTTCCATTGGTACATTATACCACCAACTTTAGTTTTATTTTAGTCTATTTCGATATTTTGTGTATTTATGGGAACTCCATACTTCCAGGGTACGGAATATTGGACAATCAACTCGTTTAGGGGGTTCCTTTACCTTCATTCTACTTTTTGTTAATCATATTGGTTTAGCTTTCCTGCCATTGAGGACAATGTGAATTTTAAGTGTGGGGGAGGGGTAAACATGCCTACATGCTTGTGTCTTACAACAAAAATGGGGTTAACTTAACATCTTTTATGTATAATTGTCATTATAATTTCATTTCATGAGTTAATTACATTATGGATGAGATTGACCTTGAATAAGGTGCATAATATGATTAATTGGATTACATATCTTGTCACAATGGATGTTTTAATGTTAAATTGATTGGACGACGTGCTATAGAATGAGAAAACATTGCCAAGTGAGCTAAGTTGAGCTTAAAAGAATTGCACTCAATTATGCTTTCTTGTGAGTGATATGATTTTCTCTTTCATGTATGTTTTCTTCCAAAACTTGCATCACATCTCTTCAAGGTTACATAATCATGCTATGGTATGTCATGGAAATGATAAAAGGCAATAGGATTGAGCTTGAGCCAAATAGCTAACCCTTTCTATATATTAATCCCCTAGTGAACCCCTTGGGCTTAATGATTTTACTTAAACCAATTTCTTTGTAAACCTACTCTAAAGAACCTTAAGCCAAGAAAAACAAGTTTACCCTTGTTCATTGGTTAGTAGAGCTATCAAAGTGGTGCATTCACTATTTCTATTGATAGGGATACAAAGGAAGAAGTGTGGCGGTATTTCAGTACAATAATTCAAGAAGCATGATTTATTTACAAGTTCTTAAAAAAAGTGAGAAGGAAAAAAGAAATTGAGTCAATAATAAACCAAGCATGAGTACTTCATTTCAAAGTGAAGGAATGGGGAAAATTGTGACAATAGATAAAAAGTAATTCCATAAAACAATATGATTGTAAGATTTGTGATTTCGGCTATACTAATTGTTGAATATTTGAATTCTGATCCCTTCGTTCACAGCCCACTTTACTCATGGCCCCATTACAACCAAAGAAAGAAAGACCTTTTTGATTCATGGACATGCCATAGATTGGAGTAGTGGAGAAGTAGATAAAATGCAAGTTTATGGTAAGGGACATGCATGAGAAGATGATTGAGAGTAACCCTTAAACACTTGTGCGTGAAAAGGAACGTGATATGAGAGACCTCATTCATAGCATGTGATTGTGATTAATTGAAGCATTATGAGATCTCATTATTGCTAAGTTGTGATGGATCAAAATTACGAGGTATTATGAGATCCTATTTCTATGTTCCAATTCTCAATTATAACGCATTCGACTTATTTGAATGAATTATGGTGAGGATTGGAGGTGAAATGATGGAAAGGAAATGTTTGTAGGTACCATTCATTTTAAGTAAACCCTCAGGAGACTATAACTCCTCCATTATGGACACATAGTGGTTCAAGGGCTTGTGGCATAGGCTAAAGGTCACCGTTCACCTACAAAAGTGGAATCAATAATTTGGTTAAGGATTCAGTAGGGAGTTTTCTACTAGTCTGCTTGGGGGCAAGCAATAATCTAAGTGTAAGGGAATTTTAATAAGTCAAATTATTTGTAGATGATATTGGGATGATTTGGAATTAATTTGACTTATTGCTATATGGATTTGAGATTTATTTGGTCAATTCTCTCACATTCCAACTTTGTTGCTTGATAGGTATAATTAGATAGATTGTGGGGAAAAAAGGTATAACTTTTCTTATGGTACCGGATTAAGGCCACTGAATGCTGATTCCAAAGAGGACTCTGAGCTCTATAACTTCTGAGAAGACTCTGAGAAGAGATTATGTCAAATGGAAGGTCAAAGGCACAAAAATGTTGGATTGAGGCATGTACGTTAAACGGACATCACCTGGCAGGATGAACTTCCAGACCTAAGAAGGTCCGTTCTCGCTTGGCAAAATACAACTCCCAGACCTAAAAGGGTCCATTAAACGGATGTCTATTTAACGGACATTGGCGGTCAACATGATTTTTTTCCCTTGTTTAGGAAAAACTAAGTTTCTGGGACCAAGGATACTATAAATACTCAATTATTAGACCTAGAAAGGGGGGGCTGGACACTGAAAACGAGGTTACTACATTTAGGAGGCCTAAAATAAGAGGAAGATAGGGAATTTGGAGGATTTCCTCAAAGATTGGAAGCAATGTTCTCCTGTGTTTCTTCTACTTTTTCTCTCTACTCTTTCTTAAATTCTGAGCATCCTTATGTGTGTAAATTTTATTACAATGTTCTGGAACTAAACCTCATTTTAGGGTGAGGGATGTAGCCTTTTTAGCGGATTGATTTGTATATTATGGATTGTTGAATGTTGAATGAAAATTCTAGGTTATGATTGTTTTTCTTAATCTCACCGTTAAGCTAGGGTGAGAATTAGAGGTACAGATATCCTAAGCTAGGGTAAGAATTTATGGTTGCTTGTTCCTCATGGATTTAGTTAGTAAGCTAGCACATTGAGAGATGGTGCCCAACTAGCTGAATACTCTTGTATGCTTTAAGAAGAGATATAGGTAAAGTTATGCAACTGTTTCATAACCTAACATTTAATTAATTTAAAAATGTATGAATTAGTCCTTAAATTAGTGAACCCCAATTCCTAATTCCAAAACTTTGATTTGTCCCTTGCTGTTATATTGTTAGTACTTACAATTTATTGTTTGCTCAACTCCAACCACATTTTTAAAATTTTCTATCAATAACATGCAAATAATTAGATTTAATTTTGCGGTGAATGTTTTGGTCCTTTAAGAAGACGACCTTGGAATACTTAGTGTGTGGATACTAGAAACGACTCTGTGCACTTGTAGAATTTTTTTACAAGGAGGAATGTGGCAAAATTATCCCAACCCAAAGAATAAACAATGCCAAGAAATTCGTCACTTCATACAATAAAGATCGTTTTCCTTCCGTGGCCAATCTTCTAGTTCAAGGTGTTTAGTATAATCTAGATAATGTCTCTTTCCTTATTATTACACCTCATTTCTTTTGATGAAGTTATTATCTATGTTCACATTTGATGGTCTATACTATATGTTGTTTTAAGCTTCCTTAAATCTCAGAGATGACAAGTATGCTGATAGTTGCGAGAGCAATGTCACAACTGTCTATAAAGGATTAGGGAGATAAGTTCTTTTGGAAAATTCATCAATTCCACAAAACTCATCTGGACAATCATGTATTCATTAATATCCAGTTTTGGTTCGTTTAACAGTTTTCTAAAATGACATTATGAAAGTTCTATACTGATTGTGTTTTAGGAAAATCTACTCCCGCTAGTAGTTCATCTAGAGAGTTAGTCTTCCATACTAAAAGCGACGTCTTATTCACTGTATCGTCTACAAGTTTAGCTATAGCGGAAACACTTTTACAAGAAGGTGTTCAAAAGCCTACACTTGAGAGAAGAAGTATCACTTTTTCAATTGGTACGTTTGAACATGCCAGGACACTTCTCGAGAATCCAGACATTGGGGACTCATTTTCTTTTACCGACTTATATGTCACATGGAATCAAACAAAATCATTATATCATTATGATTTATCAATGCAATACACTAGACTCAACTTTAAAGTTGATTTATTGTTGTATCTGTAAGAATTTGTTAAATAACCTCCCTACTAGTTAGAGGTCAACCTACGTCTTATTGAATATGGGCTGTTATTGTTCTTGTTCTACGAAATTAACAATTGTTAACCTTAATTTTCATCGTTTGTACTTGAATATGAAATTCAACAAATAGGCTTATTTCCTTTTCCATATAGTGTAAAATATTGAATTCAAATTCTTATATTTGTAGAAAATTCGATAAACAATAAATTTTAAGCAAAAATATGAGACCAAAGAGACAACGTGAGGTAATATAGCTCAGGTTTGGAGGTATGTTCGGAGATACTTTTTGTGAAGGTGGATCGTCACAATCTGTAGCTCGTACTGACTCACCTCCTCCCCCTCTAGGGCCTACAGTTGCAGATGAGGCATCACCTACTGCTCGTCATGCTACACCTTCCTCATCCCTAACTCATGTATCATCCAATACCGCTTTATTAGATAAAGGAGATGTTCGCTAGCCTGGAGCTAGGGGACTTAGTGAAAGAAAGTACATAACAATTTTCAACAATCTGTAAGTGAAATCACATTAATCATTATTTGTTTTTAATTAAGTTATAGGTTTATCAGTTTTTTCATTGTATAAAATTACTTCTTATATTAGGTTGGTTCCGTTTGGACCATGTTCTAGAAATATGACTTCTAAATTTAAGAAAAGGATTGATCCTGAGGGTTATGTGTGGAAGAATATCTTTTAGGCCACTTTCAGGAGTTTAAGGTACAATAAAGATTTATTTTCTTTTTATATTGATTTGTATACACTAATTAGATAAATATTATTACATTATAGTAGTTTAAATTTTTTTCTTCTTATTTCAGAAAGAATTTTTCTAAGATTCTGGTATCAACGCCATCATACATAGATTATGGGAGAGGGAAGCTCGTACATGTTATTGCGACTTTATTAGTGCGATGCACAAGGCTGGTGTACGACTACCTTATATTTCGGAGCAAATATGGAGTCGTTGGCAAGAGTATTAGAGAAACCCTGAGGTAATGTCCATCTCAAGGCGTAACTCCACCACAGACGTGGAGGGCCAGGGGGAGAGAGTCTTCTCATACATACGGGAGGATCAATAACCCACCACGAGCATGCACAAAGACTTGTAAGTATCTAAACTTGACACTTATATTGTAAATGTTTTACTTTGCTGTATTATAGATAATGATAATGGTATAAATGTTTGGTGCCATATATGGTTGTATTGAGTGATTTTATTTGTTCAATAAGTGGAAATATCACAAAAATAGAGGCAACTCTGCCAAAATTTTTATGAAATTAGTTCACATATAACAATTTAGGTTAAATATGTAGGAAAAGTCTTTGGGCATAAGGTCTATACCTACTTAGCTTTTTTTGCATACTTACACGAAAAAATATGACGGTGTGACATTCATCAACAACCGATGTAGATGTTCGTGAACCGCAAATGCACAGTTATCAAAGTTAGTAATAAATCGGTAAGAACCAAGTCATATCCATAGGGCTTATGAGAAAGTTTAATTCTATGCTAGCTAACAGTATTTGAAATCGAGTTGGATGAAATTTTGGAAAATTAAAATTAATGTAAAGAAAATTTTTTCTCTTTTTTTAAAATGGAATTAACTTAAATAAATTTTTAAACAACTACCCAATTAAATGCGACAAAAATAACTATGAACGTGACAAATTTATGCAGTAACTAATTAAGAAAAGATTGCAATAATTGACTAATTAAAATTATTAACTTTAATGGGGAATGACTTTCTCTTAGGGAATGATATTTTTGTCAACTTTAATATTAAATTAGTTATTCTCCACAACTGAAATATTCTACCCTTGCAAGTGAATTTTAAGAGTAATTAATCCCCTTTTTCCAAAGATGAATTAATTTATCTACTCTAGACGTCACTTAGTAATCCCTTACTTAAGTTCTTCCTAGAGTTTCTTAAGTTCCAAACCTTCAATTTTTACCTCCTAAGTTTCTTGGGTCTCCCAACTGATAAGAAAATCCTAGTCAAAATTTCCTTCAATCTTCTAGCAAAAACTCCCTTTTTCTAAAGGCAAATTTATACCAACTCAATTTCTAATAATTTAAAGGAATAACAAATAAATCCAAGGAAAAATCAACAAGTATATAAATTTTCAGTCATGGATTCCAGCAAAATTCAATATTAAAGCATCACCAAAACATCCAATCCCTAAGAGAAATTAAAAGTTCAGTCACAAATCATTATGCCAAACAATCCACAAGAAAAAACCCTGTATAAACTCATGACGGAATCAAATAAAAATTAAGAACAAAGCTCTCCAAACCCCTTTGTGTGGTTGCTTCTTTAGCGGTGAATGGATGCTGCGTTGTTGGGCAAATGGAGGCAGGTACATTGGTGAGTTGGAGATGAAAAATCAAGACTTACGTGGATGTGTATTAGAGAGCTACGGTGTTATGTTTTGACTGGGTGAATGTGGAGCGATGAATGAATTAGCTGATTGGTGGTGAAGGGGTTATGAAGGCTTAGCTGTGATGGATGAGGAATTAAGAGTTGCATTGGTGTTGTGTGTAGGTTGATGAGTGGAGGCAAGCTCTTGGTGGAGAGGTGAGTGGAGGTGTGTATTCTAAGATGAAGGTTGCTATGGTGAGTAAAAAAAATGGTTGAGTTTTCTCGGTGGAGGGCTGAAGTGTGTGGGCTGCTTGTGTCAAGAATGGAGAGCGTTTTTTTTTCCTGCTTTGGAGGCTGTCTTGTTGTGCATGAAACATGGAGGTTGGTTGTTGTGTGTGAGTGTTGAAGATTGGAGAAGAAAAATTCAAGACTTGTATGGATGGAGGCTGGAGTTATGTCTAAGGTTTTAGTCAATGGCGTGTTGGCTGGC